>JAXIVJ010012495.1:0-5000 GCA_036785665.1 Chirona hameri
TCCCCCAATTTCAAAGTTGGGGGACAGAGTGTATTTTGTCCCCCCCCCCTCCCAACTTTGAGCTCATGACACTGCCCTCAAATTTCAAGCACCTCAAACAGTACAGTGTACACACCTCAAGCACCTTGAACAGTAAGAATACAATTATACAGGGAATACAATTTAAAAAATCGCGCCGCTCCGCGGCGCAATTGCAGTACACATTCAATTGTATACGGGTTAAAACAAAATAATCAATTCGCACCGTTTCGCGGCGTATTTATGTTTTGTTTATATGTTGCTACCTTTCTATATCATTGGGCAAAATAGTTCGCTTTATCACTTTTTTACCGCACTCTCTAACGCAAAAAAAATAGAAGTCATAGTGGAAAAAATGCGTATCCAGGCATAAGCTTCAAAATGTTCGCGCAGCTCCGCGGCGCAATTCCTTTAAGGGTTCCAGGGCTTGGGCCTAAACAAAATCGCAGTTGGTATTGCTGATTCAAGCAGGCTCCTAGAATTGCTTTGGAGCTGGGGTGCGGAGTGGAAAATTCTGGCTAAAAATAAGTATAAAGAGTGGAAAATTAAGCCAAAAAGCATACACTCAAAACCTGTTTTGAGAACTTTCACAGAAAGGTATCCATTGAGATGCCTCCATGGGCTCCAGCGATCACTTTAGGCATTTTCCGCGCTTTGGAAACCATTTGGTCTCGCTTCGAGACTAAAACAACATTATATTTTACCGTCATTGGTCATTGGTCTGGAGACCATAAAAAATCAACGAAGAAGAAAAGTCTTTCCCGACCGAGGATCAATCCCGCGGGATGTTTTTGCAGTCAGCTGCAGTCAGCCGTTGAGACAGTGAATGGTCTCCTGAAAACAGTGAATGGTCTCCTGGAATTGAATTCATTCCATGAAGATAGCGCCACCATAGCAATGGCAGGTGGCGCTAATAATTATGTATTTTTATGCAGAATGATCACCAACAGGCACAGCCCACTAATAGGTGAAGTCATAAGGTAAAACACTACAAACTGTACGATATAGCCACACACACACACACGCGTCCATTCAATTCACCCCTCCCACACAAACGCTCAATCACACACATACACACGACATATTCGAATACATAAATATATGAGCACGTACGAGACCCCGCCATCGCCGCTCCGCGTTAAATCGCAACATCATTTCGCAGGGCGGGTCTCATCGAATCCTACCTAAGTGGGATTGACCCCCACATATTTTTTTTTTAACAGAGGCTCTGAAGCTGTAGGTCGCCAGAAATGGGTCGGCTGTGTCTGGATACCTACAAGTGTGCTCGTTAAACGCCAGCGCTGCACGGCGAAACAACCCACGTTTGAGGCTGTCCCTGTTGGCAAATCGAGCAGTCGGAACATGGAGCAGTTGCAGTACCTAGTCCGTTTCTGGTTCGACGCTGAGGTACCTACGTGCAAGGGAAAACAGCCGTGCAGGTAATTGTACCGACGGAACCGCGTTTTTTTTAAAATACATACCTAATAACTATTATTGTTTAGATTGTTTTGATTTGTAAATATTACTTTCATTATTCATACCATCATATCATCACAATATTTATACACGGAATGTCGGTAAATATGAACCTCACCCAGCATTTGCCTTGGTTGGTACCGTCTTTTTCCATGCTTCGGTGCAAGCCTTGGTAGCTCAACGGTAGAGCGCTCATTTTGCATGTGCAGGGTCCCCGGTTCAGTTCCGGCTAGCGCCGCGATATTTATTCGAGAACCGCCCATGGTTTCTGAGAAGCATGCTTGGTTTCACCTGTACCTTCTCCGCTGAGAATGTTGACGTGTTCTGAGACCATGGAGAACCCGGCATGGTTTCGAAACGTGTGGCTCTCTGCAGAGAATGGCAAGTGGGTTCGGAGACCTCTCGAAGAACCATGCATGGTCTCCTTAGTTTTTCAGTGTATGTACCAGGTTTTATCACCCAATTACCGGCTCACCAAAATTAGTTATTACCTATGCCAATTCTTACCTGTCTTTCCACCCACAGGCGCTGTCCCTATCATTACATCCATAAATCAGTATCAGGTTTCCATCTATCCAATACATTTTAAAATAAGGAGTGGAAAATTCACAGTAAAACTCAGGAAAAAGAGTGGAAAAATAGTATCCATAGGGTGTCATTTTCCACCCAAATTTCCCAATGCTAGGACACTGGATTCGAAGCTGGTATCGCTGGTTCCAAAATTGAAATAGCAGACCCTCAGTTTACTAACTCCAGCTCCTAACAGATGGTATGGCCCATGCCATACCTGCCATACTGCATTCTCCATCCTTGTAACGTGCCTTTTCATCCGTTTTGTTTGGTCCTTTCAACGCTCGGGAAGGGGCCCTTTCGAGGCGCCCCCCCCCCTGGACGAAATCCTGGCTACGTGCCTGTGTGGACTGTGGTTAATTAACAGCCATGCCACTGCAACTTAGCAGTAATGCGCATGTATAAGTCGCTCTGCTTTTTTTAGAAGCGGAAATTACGCTAACTTAGTCAACAAGTCACCTCTCTAGGCAGTGGCGGCGCCACAAAGTTTTTCGTGTGTGTGTGTGGGGGGGGGGGGGGGGGGGGGGGCAGCCATGGGTTTGGGACCAGCCCCATTGGGCTAATGTTAAATCCTGCGAATCTGGGGGGGGGGGGGGGGGCGGACTCCGCCCGGAGCTATCCTGGGGGGCACCCCAGCCCCCCCCCCCCCCACCAGTGGTGGTGACGCTCCTGTCACTAGGTACCACTGACACAGCAAACAGTGGGAGTATCCCGAGGCAAGTTTGCAGTGGTGCACGCAGGGGGGGGGGGGGGGGTCAAAAGGGTCA
Organism: Chirona hameri; assembly: GCA_036785665.1. Classification (NCBI taxonomy): domain Eukaryota; kingdom Metazoa; phylum Arthropoda; class Thecostraca; order Balanomorpha; family Balanidae; genus Chirona; species Chirona hameri. The sequence goes on from JAXIVJ010012495.1 coordinate 2,832, forward strand.
GCTGACCCCCCCCCTCCGAAATTTTTGAGAGGTACTCATCAAAAGGACCCGTATTCTGACCAATACCTGGCAGGGGCCCGGTCTTGGTCAGGCCTGATCTAGGCAGGGACCCGGTGCTGGCAAAGACGTGATGCGGGGCCCGGTCAGGAAGAGGGCCCTGTCCTTGCATATTATTGATGCTGGCCCGTTTCTGGTAGGGGCCCGGTCTTGGTCAGGCCCGATCGAGGCAGGGGCCCGGTGCTAGCAAAGGCGTGATATGGGGCCCTCTCAGGACGAGAGCCCGGTCACAACAGGGTCCGCTCCTTGCAAATGCCTTGATACGGGCCCCTTCCTGATAGGGGCCCGATCGAGGCAGGGGCCCGGTGCTGACAGAGTCGTGTTATGGGGCCCGGTCAGGACGAGGGCCCGGTCACAACAGGGCCCGGTCTTGCATATTCTTGATACGGGCCCCTTTCTGATAGGGGCCCGGTCTTGGTCAGGCCCGATCGAGGCAGGGGCCGCTGCTGGCAAAGGCGTGATATGGGGCCATCCAGGGCGAGGTCCCGGTCACACCAGGGCCGGCTTTGAAAATTTGTGATACGGGCCCATTACTGGTAGGGCCCCGTTCAAGGCAGGGCCCCGGTGCTGGCAGAGGCGTGATATGGGGCCCGGTCAGGTCGAGGGCTCCGTCACAACATGACCTGATCCTTCCAAATTATTTATACGGGCCTGTTCTTGGTCAGGTCCGATTGAGGCAGGGGCCCAGTGCTAGCGAAGGCGTGATATGAGGCCCGGTTAGGACGAGGACCCCGTCACAACAGGGCCCGGTCCTGGCAAATTCTTGATACGGGCACGTTCTGGTGATACGGTTCCTGGTAGGGCCCCGGTCTTGATCAGGCCCAATCGAGGCAGGGGCCCGGTGCTGGCAATGTGTGTATCAGGGGCCCGGTCAGGCGTAGAGCCCGGTTCCCACCATATCCCATATACTCAGCCCTATATCTCATTGAGCTCTTGAACCCACGTCCCCCCAGCTTCAAACCTGTGGCGGAGCCCTTGTAATAATTCCTGTGATGGGTGATTCACATGTTAATGTAACGGGTTTTCGCTTCTGCATGGTTCTGCCATTTTGTGTAGCATTGCAACATTTTTTGAAATTTTTGAAAACTCTTTCTCTGGTTAATTTTGGGCCGCTGCATGGAATGACATAAATTTTGAGGCTCTCTGGCTTAATCTGCAACAATTAGAACTGCTTGCAACAATTGTCAACAATTTGCAACATTATTAAAATTTTGCTCACGGGGTTTTCTTGAGATCAGGAGTCGAAATATGGCATTTTCAGAATGTTATATCCCCGTGTTTTCGAGATAATACTAAATTTTGTGGTTAAAATGCAGAATCGAGCTCAACCTGTACATACATTTTTATTTTGGAGGCAGGTCAATCATCGGCGAGCACATAGGTCGCTGCACGGTTAGGGTGGGGTGGTGAAATTTAGCGAGTTAATCGGGAATTGGTCCGGTGGAATAAGGTCCGGGTTTCCTTGTCCGTGAGCCGGCACCAATGGCCCTCTGGCTCCTCCTTACATAATTTCACCAACGGCTTGTCTCTCAGATTATCACACCGTGAGTTCTGTGATCGGTTCCATGTATATTCTGCATACCCAGTGCAACGCTACGCTGAGGACGAACTCCCACTGGAACTAACACATTCATACATCCTTTCACTCAGACTCTCCCCAGACATTCACTCAATCATCAATATCTTTCATACTTTGCAGTAAACTGTCAGGTTCGTCTTCCTGACCCCTCCCTCTTTTCCTATCCCCACCAGTAATGCGTAGTGTTACACAGGGAACGCACCAGGGTAACAGCTGGTTCACTGAGCGAATTTCGTCTCCGATGTACTCATCTCTTCACTATGGATAACTTTCCACTCTAACTATTAAATCCACCAAATGAAAATATGAATAACCTCACACATGCTTTTCTGTCTGGGTCCATTCCTGCCGCACACTGCTGCTGGGATCCACGACTTACTGCGGTTTCCGTGGTGCCCCAATCGCCAATCCACGCCACCTCAGCACCCTGACTCCTCCTACGGCATTTATCTGAGGTGGATGGCCATTCCGGCCCACACGTCGCCACCCCAGCACCCTGACTCCTCCTACGACATTTATCTGGGGCGGATGGC
>JAXIVJ010012495.1:10000-17500 GCA_036785665.1 Chirona hameri
ATTTACGTTAGAAGTTATAACTAGTCAGGCAATCAATATATGATAATTTTTCAACCATACACATACTCGCGTAGGCATAATTAAGAATATCGTGACTACATGACCAAACAAATGCCCAAATAGCAGGGGAGTTCAATGAGAGAAGAACAAAACGACGAAGAAGAAGAAAAAAACCGGCCGAAACACTGAGCAAATTAAATTTGTATGGTGTTCAGATGCACAACAAATTAACTGACCATGGATTATAAGGAGGGTATAAGGATTGTACAGACTTTCCGACCTTACTTGATGTGAAATGCGGCTACTTTCTCCAGTATGAAATTTATAGAACTAAACAACAGCAAATCTTGAAGGCTGACTTGTGATGGTCCTTGACGCGGCTTCTCTGAGACTAAGGCTCGCGGCGAGGAGCCGCGGCCCCAGCCTGCTTCCGTCCCTACTCACTGCCCCATCTTGTCTCCTCTGAGACTGAGGCTCGCGGCGAGGAGCCGCGGCCCCAGCCTGCTTCCGTCCCTGCTCACTGCCGAACTCTGTTCCTCTGAAACTTACTTGGACTGTTTGGAGGCCTGGGCGCACTATCGGCAATTTGAAGATCGGTCCCGTCCTTGCTGCTCTGCTGTTCGATCTGCCCACCCTTCACCCCTCTTGCAGGCCCTTTTATCAACTTTTTGCTTGAAAAATCAGGTCAGTTGCCAGATTGGCGCCTTGCTGCCGTGATTTTTTCTCCACTCGGTTTTAATTTTCGATTCCCTTTTGCTGTCCTGTCATTGGTCCTTCTCACCCGGCTGCAACGGCCTGTGGATGCCTGCGGCGGCCGGAACTGCTGTCTACAGCGGCCCAGAGGCGGAGCTTGCTGCCGTGATCTGGGTCAGGATCCTGCGCAGAGGCTTCTGCCGAGCGCCGTACGTGACCCGGGCCGCTGGCCGGCGCTCACGCTTAATGGCGCCGCGCAGCTGCTGTTATGGTGTCCTTTAATGGGCCTGGTGCCTTAATAGCGACACCCTGGCGGTACACAGGTCGGAACGAGGGTATTTGTTGCCTGCGTGGGGGGCTTCAGCCGGCGTCTCCACTGTTGAAGTGTTTGGTGTGCACACCGCCGCCGTTCCTTCCATGTTCAATTTTAAAATTACACATAGCTTTTGCTTTTTAGAATGTTTCTATTATTCTGCTTATCTCTATACTTTCTTCTTTTTCCCTCTGTTTCTTTTGGACAATTTAAAATGTATCTCGCTACATTTTTAGGTCAATCTTCTTAATTGTATCCCCACAATTTGGGTTTTTGTTCTGTCTCCGCCGTTCGGATTGCTCGTTCGATTTTCTTTCTTCTTTTGGTCGGTTTTCAATCGGGTTCTGTCAACGTAGGTCTGCCTGGTGTGATTTGGGTTTTAATTCCGAAGGGTTTGGCTGAGGGATGGGGAGGTCAGCCTTGGTTTGGTCATTAAGCCACGACATCGAATGTTCTGCATCTATAACAGATAACAAACATCAATATAGCTAAATAAACAAACAGGTAAGGTAGCGAAATAACACCCGGAAATTACTTCACTTATTCAACATAGTTTTCATTCAAACCACTACACAAGTTTTTTCATTTGAGATATGAAACATTGATACAATTTTGTGAAACATTTTACGTTAACAACCTTCATAATCAAGTATATAATGCAAAGTCAAGAAAGAAAGAAAAGACAATACGTTAACTCGACATAGTCGCATGTCCACTTCATTTACTCCCAGTCCAGAATATTACAGGGTCCACCTCTTCTTCATCCGCCGCGTCTGACGCTCCGCTCCCCTTGCTTCGGCTGCAGTTGTCTTCGGCTGTGTGGTGAGCCACAGCTGCATCTGCAGCGGCGGATGCGACAGCGGCTAGCTTAGATCAGGTCAGCTAGCTTGGCGCCGGTCGCTGCAGCCGCCGCTGAAACGTAGCGGTAGTCGTCATCCGAGGTCACGCTGCAGCGGCGGCTGCGACAGCTAGCTAAGGTCAGCTACCTTGGCGCTGGTCGCTGCAGCCGCCGCTGAAACGTAGCGGTAGTCGTCATCCGAAGTCGCGCTGCAGCGGTAGTCGTCATCCGAGGTCGCGCTGCAGCGGCGGCTGCGACAGCGGCTAGCCCAGATCAGTTCAGCTAGCTTGGCGCCGGTCGCTGCAGCCGCCGCTGAAACGTAGCGGTAGTCGTCATCCGATGTCACACTACAGCGGCGGTTGCGACAGCGACTAACCCAGATCAGGACAGCTAGCTTGGCGCCGGTCGCTGCAACCGCCGCTGAAACGTAGCGGTAGTCGTCCTCCGAGGTCATACTACAGCGGCGGATGCGACAGCGGCTAGCCCAGATCAGGTCAGCTAGCTTGGCGCCTGTCGCTGCAGCCGCCGCTGAAACGTAGCGGTAGTCGTCATCCGAGGTCGCGCTGCAGCGGCAGCTGCGACAGCGGCTAGCCCCGATCAGGCCAGCTAGCTTGGCGCCGGTCGCTGCAGCCGCCGCTGAAACGTAGCGGTAGTCGTCATCCGATGTCACACTACAGCGGCGGTTGCGACAGCGACTAACCCAGATCAGGTCAGCTAGCTTGGCGCCGGTCGCTGCAGCCGCCGCTGAAACGTAGCGGTAGTCGTCCTCCGTGGTCATACTACAGCGGCGGCTGCGACAGCGGCTAGCCCAGATCAGGTCAGCTACCTTGGCGCCGGTCGCTGCAGCCACCGCTGAAACGTAGCGGTAGTTGTCATCCGAGGTCTCGTTCGGACAGCTGTCGGTGACAGTCGCCTGTCTCCCCGCGTCGGTAGTGCGATTGGTTCTTGATGGGTGAACCGGTAACCGCCGAGTAGCAGGTGGCGTGTTTCCCGCCCTCCAGTGCCGCCAAGAAGCCCCAGCGCTGTCTCGGGTCTCGCCGTTCGGCCCCTGTCTCGCTCGGGTCTCGCCGTCGTGGGCTCGAACCGTCGCCTGGAACCAGCACCGGCTCGGGAGTCCACCTTGCAGGAACGAATGCCTGTGGAGATAGTCAGCTTGGGGCCGGGCCCTTCCTGGCCATTTTGACGTTAGCCACCGTCTTGTTAGCAATGCTTCCGTCATAGATCATAGTCTAGATTCTTACTTTGGAACAATTTCTTAGTCACATCAATAGTAAAAGTATTACGCCTTATGTATTGAATGTCAAGTAACGATGCTTCTGGGAATCGCCTTCACTAAATATCATCCTTCAATTCTTGCGAACCAATTTCACTTCAATGCAACCATTCTTACCTATGAGTATTCAAAAGCAACACCTGTGCAAACATTTTTTCCATACTTTCACTGACAAGTAACTTGACTTCTTGCACACGTCTTCTAGGCTCGGAAATACGCGCCAACCTGCCGACTTCATGCTACCGAGACTTGACCTTGCCCCGCGTTGGGCTCCATTTATGTAACGGGTTTTCGCTTCTGCATGGTTCTGCCATTTTGTGTAGCATTGCAACATTTTTTGAAATTTTTGAAAACTCTTTCTCTGGTTAATTTTGGGCCGCTGCATGGAATGACATAAATTTTGAGGCTCTCTGGCTTAATCTGCAACAATTAGAACTGCTTGCAACAATTGTCAACAATTTGCAACATTATTAAAATTTTGCTCACGGGGTTTTCTTGAGATCAGGAGTCGAAATATGGCATTTTCAGAATGTTATATCCCCGTGTTTTCGAGATAATACTAAATTTTGTGGTTAAAATGCAGAATCGAGCTCAACCTGTACATACATTTTTATTTTGGAGGCAGGTCAATCATCGGCGGGCACATAGGTCGCTGCACGGTTAGGGTGGGGTGGTGAAATTTAGCGAGTTAATCGGGAATTGGTCCGGTGGAATAAGGTCCGGGTTTCCTTGTCCGTGAGCCGGCACCAATGGCCCTCTGGCTCCTCCTTACATAATTTCACCAACGGCTTGTCTCTCAGATTATCACACCGTGAGTTCTGTGATCGGTTCCATGTATATTCTGCATACCCAGTGCAACGCTACGCTGAGGACGAACTCCCACTGGAACTAACACATTCATACATCCTTTCACTCAGACTCTCCCCAGACATTCACTCAATCATCAATATCTTTCATACTTTGCAGTAAACTGTCAGGTTCGTCTTCCTGACCCCTCCCTCTTTTCCTATCCCCACCAGTGGTGCGTAGTGTTACACAGGGAACGCACCAGGGTAACAGCTGGTTCACTGAGCGAATTTCGTCTCCGATGTACTCAGCTCTTCACTATGGATAACTTTCCACTCTAACTATTAAATCCACCAAATGAAAATATGAATAACCTCACACATGCTTTTCTGTCTGGGTCCATTCCTGCCGCACACTGCTGCTGGGATCCACGACTTACTGCGGTTTCCGTGGTGCCCCAATCGCCAATCCACGCCACCTCAGCACCCTGACTCCTCCTACGGCATTTATCTGAGGTGGATGGCCATTCCGGCCCACACGTCGCCACCCCAGCACCCTGACTCCTCCTACGGCATTTATCTGGGGCGGATGGCCATTCCGGCCCGCACACGTCGCCACCCCAGCACCCTGACTCCTCCTACGGCATTTATCTGGGGCGGATGGCCATTCCGGCCCGCACACGTCACCACCTCAGCACCCTGACTCCTCATACGGCATTTACCTGAGGCGGATGGCCATTCTGGCCCTCACACGTCGCCACCCCAGCACCCTGACTCCTCCTACGGCATTTATCTGGGGCGGATGGCCATTCTGGCCCGCACACGTCGCCACCCCAGCACCCTGACTCCTCCTACGGCATTTATCTGGGGCGGATGGCCATTCCGGCCCGCACACGTCACCACCTCAGCACCCTGACTCCTCCTACGGCATTTACCTGAGGCGGATGGCCATTCTGGCCCTCACACGTCGCCACCCCAGCACCCTGACTCCTCCTACGGCATTTATCTGGGGCGGATGGCCATTCCGTCCCGCACACGTCACCACCTCAGCACCCTGACTCCTCCTACGGCATTTACCTGAGGCGGATGGCCATTCTGGCCCTCACACGTCGCCACCCCAGCACCCTGACTTCTCCTACGGCATTTATCTGGGGCGGATGGCCATTCCGGCCCGTACACGTCATCACCTCAGCACCCTGACTCCTCCTACGGCATTTACCTGAGGCGGATGGCCCTGCTGGCCCTCACACGTCGCCACCCCAGCACCCTGACTCCTCCTACGGCATTTATCTGGGGCGGATGGCCATTCCGGACCGCACACGTCACCACCTCAGCACCCTGACTCCTCCTACGGCATTTACCTGAGGCGGATGGCCATTCTGGCCCTCCTGGTCTCCCAGAACCTGGCGTTACCGGACTCTTTCGAGTGCCCGCCAGTATTTCGCGACTTATGGCGCGCGATCCAGCTCACTTCTTGGCATCGCGGAATGGACCCAAAAAAACAAACAATCTCATCATCATCTAACTCCCATTCTCCTGGAAACACAACTTTCTCCTTCCGAACTAAATATTCCCACCGAAACCGGTCTATACATCTGAGACCTTTGCCATCTTTTGTTAAAAGGGTCTCTTCTTAGTTGAATTCCCATTCAACTCCACCCCCTTTCCCCCATCACCCGTTGTGCAGCAGACCGTGTCGGCAGGCATATTACGCACAGGGGCGCGGCTACGTATTGTCTAGGCCTCCCCACAATCTTGTCTATTATTTCCCACTGTCAGTTTACACCATGCTGTTATCGTCATACCTCCCTCGTGCGTTGTATCCTATTTGCCCCGGCTCCACGCGCACGGTTGTCTCTGGGCGTGCGTCTGCACGTTTGTATGTAGTGTACGTACAGTATGCATGCATGATTCCAAGTATGTGCCTGTATGCCTGTATGCCTGTATGCCTGTATGCCTGTATGCCTGTACGCCTGTACGCCTGTACGCCTGTACGCCTGTACGCCTGTACGCCTGTACGCCTGTACGCCTGTACGCCTGTACGCCTGTACGCCTGTACGCCTGTACGCCTGTATGCCTGTATGCCTGTATGCCTGTATGCCTGTATGCCTGTATGCCTGTATGCCTGTATGCCTGTGTGCCTGTATGCCTGTATGCCTGTATGCCTGTATGCCTGTATGCCTGTATGCCTGTATGCCTGTATGCCTGTGTGCTTGTATGCCTGTATGCCTGTATGCCTGAATGCCTGTATGCCTGTTTGCCTGTATGTTTGTATGTATGTATGTATGTATGTATGTATGTATGTATGTATGTATGTATGTATGTATGTATGTATGTATGTATGTATGTATGTATGTATGTATGCATGCATGCATGTAGGTAAGTAGGTATGTAGGTAGGTAGGTAGGTAGGTAGGTAGGTAGGTAGGTAGGTAGGTAGGTAGGTAGGTAGGTAGGTAGGTAGGTAGGTAGGTAGGTAGGTAGGTAGGTAGGTAGGTAGGTAGGTAGGTAGGTAGGTAGGTAGGTAGGTAGGTAGGTAGGTAGGTAGGTAGGTAGGTAGGTAGGTAGGTAGGTAGGTAGGTAGGTAGGTAGGTAGGTAGGTAGGTAGGTAGGTAGGTAGGTAGGTAGGTAGGTAGGTAGGTAGGTAGGTAGGTAGGTAGGTAGGTAGGTAGGTAGGTAGGTAGGTAGGTAGGTAGGTAGGTAGGTAGGTAGGTAGGTAGGTAGGTAGGTAGGTAGGTAGGTAGGTAGGTAGGTAGGTAGGTAGGTAGGTAGGTAGGTAGGTAGGTAGGTAGGTAGGTAGGTAGGTAGGTAGGTAGGTAGGTAGGTAGGTAGGTAGGTAGGTAGGTAGGTAGGTAGGTAGGTAGGTAGGTAGGTAGGTAGGTAGGTAGGTAGGTAGGTAGGTAGGTAGGTAGGTAGGTAGGTAGGTAGGTAGGTAGGTAGGTAGGTAGGTAGGTAGGTAGGTAGGTAGGTAGGTAGGTAGGTAGGTAGGTATGTATGTATGTATGTATGTATGTATGTATGTATGTATGTATGTATGTATGTATGTATGTATGTATGTATGTATGTATGTATGTATGTATGTATGTATGTATGTATGTATGTATGTATGTATGTATGTATGTATGTATGTATGTATGTATGTATAAATGTATTTATCTTATAACTGTTAGCGTGAAGAAGCGTCGCCGGCGTGATACCATTTGTAGTGTATTTGTGGAGTGTGTGTAGTTTATGCTGTGTAGTGTATATTGTGTAGTGTATATTGTGTAGTGTATATTGTGTAGGGTATATTGTGTAGTGTATATTGTGTAGTGTATATTGTGTAGTGTATTGTGTAGTGTGCATTGTGTAGTGTATTTTGTGACTATAGTGTACCACGGGTCGTGTTTCTGTAATTGGTAATCGGTACTCAGTACTCGGTACTCGATACTCAGTACTCAGTACTCAGTACTCAGTACTCGGCACTTGGTACTCGGTACTCGGCACTCGGCACTCGGCACCTGGTACTCGGTACTCGGCACTCGGTACTCGACACTCGGTACTCGGTACTCGTTACTCAGGAATGGGTACTCAGTAATCGGTACTCACTACTCGGTACT
>JAXIVJ010012495.1:20000-40152 GCA_036785665.1 Chirona hameri
CACTCGGCACTCGGCACCTGGTACTCGGTACTCGGCACTCGGTACTCGACACTCGGTACTCGGTACTCGTTACTCAGGAATGGGTACTCAGTAATCGGTACTCACTACTCGGTACTCGGTACTCGGTTACTCGGTTATCGACACTCGGTACTTGGTACGCGGTACTCGGTACTCGGCACTCGGTACTCGGTACTCGGTACTCGGTACTCGGTACTTGGTACTCGGTACACGGTACTAGGTACTCGGTAATCGGTACACGTTACTCGGTACTCGGTACACGGTACTCGGTACTCGGTACACGGTACTCGGTACTCGGTACTCGGTACTCGGTACTCGGTACTCGGCACTCGGTACTCGGTACTTGGTACACGGTACTCGGTACTCGGTACTCGGTACTCGATACTCGGTACTGGGTACTCGGCACTCAGTACTCAGTACGGACACCTGGTACTTGGTGCTCAGTACTTTTCTGTATGTACAACAACTGTCCCACCTGAGCGAAATCCACGGGTTTTCCCCTCGTTAGGCTAGCGTCTGACCGTCTGGCCGGACCCTCTCGTCCAGGGGAGGGGGTTCATGACGTCATGTGTTTTGGGATCGGGCGCGTGGGGTCAGTGTCCCAGCGGCCGGTAGCGGTGATCGGTGACGCTGGCCGTGTGGACACTTGTGCGAATTTTTCATGACAGCGATTTTATTCTGGCGTTAATTTTTAACAGCGAGATGAACAGGGACGAAATTGTACATGACCGTGATTTGTATCATACCGCCATATCTTTCCATAGAGCAAACAACCATCCCATAATTTCGCGCTTGTTAAGGAGACAGTTAACTGCGAGAATCGTAAACATTCCAACACAGCCTTCCTCACTTTCCTTTTCCTTGCGAAATATTTACTTTACTCAGTTAGCTTTGAACTTAATGAAAATAACGTTGCGTAACAAAATTAAATTAAAAGTCTTGCAATTATCGGCGGCTTAGGGCTGTGTGGAAACAATATTAGCACATACTCGACAATTCGTCAATAAGACCTGTTTATCAAAATCCTCACGACACAATCCCTAAATGATCTGTTTGTATATGCCGAAACGTTGAAATGATGACCCTGTCATCAACCGATCCTGACATCAAAGATTGCGTAAAAGGCTTACAGATTAAATTGCAAATTAACCACAGTGAAGTTAATTTGACCGGATTTGAAAATGTCACCAATCAGACCAAATAATCCACCGAACCGGATAATTGAATGGCAAGGTTAAGAAAAAATATCGGTCACCCTGTCTGCTGGCAATCGGGTTAGCCATTCCTGAAAATTTTCAGTACGGGTATTTCACATAATTATCACATCACTCTGGTTTTACCAGAAACAGTTGGCCTTCAATATATCAGTAAACATTGTTCACCAAAATAAACATGAAACCTCGGAACCTTGAATTGAGTATTTCATCACATCTAGCCGCAAAAATTACATTACCCTGCCTTGGAAGCATTGAAGTCACATCATCGCTTGTCCCTACATATATATTTTTACGTTAACATTACTAATTATATTACGTGACTTCCCCTCAAGCTAGCGCTCCATCTCATTGATATTCCTTCCTCAATCCATCTTTCAGTCACATTCCGAATTAGAGTACTAGGTAATTCACACAAGGCTATATTTACAGAAAATTGTGCACCGATAGTTCAAGTTAATTGTCTCGTGAATACAATATCATTCGTCTTATAGGCAGCAGTTCGAATAGAGTCAACAAAATTCAGCCAGTCACATCAGTCACATCAGTTAGAACAGTCAACCAGTCAAATAAATCCCATCGGCGACCACCACCAGCATTGACACAAGCTCCATAATCGGTTGCATTTAAAGCACGAGAGTTATAAAAGACGCAAACAGAAACGTCCAAACCATATCAGAGTTTTGATTTACGTTAGAAGTTATAACTAGTCAGGCAATCAATATATGATAATTTTTCAACCATACACATACTCGCGTAGGCATAATTAAGAATATCGTGACTACATGACCAAACAAATGCCCAAATAGCAGGGGAGTTCAATGAGAGAAGAACAAAACGACGAAGAAGAAGAAAAAAACCGGCCGAAACACTGTGCAAATTAAATTTGTATGGTGTTCAGATGCACAACAAATTAACTGACCATGGATTATAAGGAGGGTATAAGGATTGTACAGACTTTCCGACCTTACTTGATGTGAAATGCGGCTACCTTCTCCAGTATGAAATTTATAGAACTAAACAACAGCAAATCTTGAAGGCTGACTTGTGATGGTCCTTGACGCGGCTTCTCTGAGACTAAGGCTCGCGGCGAGGAGCCGCGGCCCCAGCCTGCTTCCGTCCCTACTCACTGCCCCATCTTGTCTCCTCTGAGACTGAGGCTCGCGGCGAGGAGCCGCGGCCCCAGCCTGCTTCCGTCCCTGCTCACTGCCGAACTCTGTTCCTCTGAAACTTACTTGGACTGCTTGGAGGCCTGGGCGCACTATCGGCAATTTGAAGATCGGTCCCGTCCTTGCTGCTCTGCTGTTCGATCTGCCCACCCTTCACCCCTCTTGCAGGCCCTTTTATCAACTTTTTGCTTGAAAAATCAGGTCAGTTGCCAGATTGGCGCCTTGCTGTCGTGATTTTTTCTCCACTCGGTTTTAATTTTCGATTCCCTTTTGCTGTCCTGTCATTGGTCCTTCTCACCCGGCTGCAACGGCCTGTGGATGCCTGCGGCGGCCGGAACTGCTGTCTACAGCGGCCCAGAGGCGGAGCTTGCTGCCGTGATCTGGGTCAGGATCCTGCGCAGAGGCTTCTGCCGAGCGCCGTACGTGACCCGGGCCGCTGGCCGGCGCTCACGCTTAATGGCGCCGCGCAGCTGCTGTTATGGTGTCCTTTAATGGGCCTGGTGCCTTAATAGCGACACCCTGGCGGTACACAGGTCGGAACGAGGGTATTTGTTGCCTGCGTGGGGGGCTTCAGCCGGCGTCTCCACTGTTGAAGTGTTTGGTGTGCACACGGCCGCCGTTCCTTCCATGTTCAATTTTAAAATTACACATAGCTTTTGCTTTTTAGAATGTTTCTATTCTTCTGCTTATCTCTATACTTTCTTCTTTTTCCCTCTGTTTCTTTTGGACAATTTAAAATGTATCTCACTACATTAACACCTGCAGCTTTCAGCGATCGCCTTGCTTCGTCGTAAATGTGATCCCCGGCTTCGTCTAGATTGCAACGGAAAGCTCTGTATACCATAACGTCAGACGTTCGCTGCCTGATTAGCTATCACCCAGAATTGTTCCGCGACTTATTCTGGCACTGATCGGCGACCTATAAATTCTTGCGAGTGGTCACCGGACGGCAGTCGTCTGCGGACTAGAGGTCGACACCATGTGGACACAGCTCGCAGCACTCGCCTGCCTGACCACCGGTGAGTCCTCGCTGCAGCGGAGACAACTCTTTGGATTATAATTTGTATTTGTATTTAGCCGATAAGGATAATAAGGATAACATTGTGTAAAAGTAGATAGTAGACAAAATATAAGACTGGAACAGTAAAGCTGACAAGGATTCAATTACAAAATTAGGTTACCATATGGTTTCCCTAGATATACAAAATGTAGTGTTTAAGAGAGACAGGCAAGGGCTCAGCATTTGACCAAGACGGCACCACCATCCGACCCAAATGGGCCCTAATACTTCGGAGGGCCATTTCGACCTGGTTTGATCCGGGTTTATAAACGCACAGTCCCTAAAGAAGGTCAGAGAGCCAAAAGGGACCCTCTCTTTGCCAGATTGAGCTGCTATTTAAGACGATGGGCATTAGTCCTTCAGGGACCAGAATGGACCTCACACCAAAAGAGCCCTCTTAGCTTGTCCAGCTCTGGAATTGTTATGGCAGTAGATTTTGAGGCTGCCTTCGACACAGTTTCTTGGGAGTTTTTATCAGATGCTTTGGATAAGTATAATTTTGGCCCATACTGCAAACAATTAATATGTGTTCTTTATTTAAACACTGACAACTTTTCACGCATTCTTGTAGATGGTTATCTCGGCTCTAAAATATACATGGAAAGAGGTATACGACAGGGTGATCCAATCTCAGGGTATTTGCTTAACTTAATAATGGAGCCTCTAGCAAACCAGTTAAAATACTCAAGCCGAATTAAAGGAATACAGATATCTAGCCTGACCGAGGTACGAGTGTCCCAGTACGCAGACGACCTTATAGTATTCTCTAGCCCGGAATCCAGCTCAATAGCAGGCATATTGGATGAGCTAAAAGAATTCACAAACGTTAGCGGTTTGAAGACAAATGTGGAGAAAACGAAATGCCTCCCTATTGGTAATTCTGTTAATAAATCAGCGCTCACCGACCTTGGGTTGAACATTGTAAACGAGCTTAAGGTTCTTGGCATAGTTTTTAATAAATCAAATGAAAACATATCCTCAAGTAACATTGCGGCGATTTTGCCAAGTATCGAAAAAGAAATTGTCCAATGGCGAAGGAGAAATCTTACGTTAACCCGGCAGTCACTGGGATATATTCTGTAACACGACTCACTGGGGGGGGGGGGGGGGTTTAGCCCCCCTGGTATCTTCAGAACCAATGATCGCAGCGGGACACGCAAGGCGGCATTCGAAAGCGCTCAATGAGAGAAGCCTAACGCAAACTTAAAAATGTCAAATTAAGGTCACATGTCAGGTCACGGTCAAGTCAAACGTCAAAATCGAGGTATTTGAGTTTATGGACAATACTTGCCATCCATGGCCTTCGATTACGCCTATAATCACCCAAAGTGATGTCAAAGGTATGATACATATCCCACATGAGCTAAAGTGAGATTGTTGGAAAAGAGCAAGGTCAAGGTCAGGTCACAAAAGGTTACTACACTCAAAATATCAACGAAAGTCATGCAGCACATGGTTTATGGATGCTTTTACGCGTAGAATTCGATAGTAGAAGTCATTTTACCACCTGACTTCATTTACGTGAAGTTAGTGTCAAGTTCAGGTCAAGTTCAGGTCACTGAAGGTCAAAATTTGAAATTGATAAATCGAAATGAAAAAGGCATGTTTCTATATCAGATTTATCTAAAGAAAACAGTGCTGGCATTTATTTGTCTGTATCCGGTCAATAAAATCCAAAAAACGCAATTTCAAAATCTGACGTCATGATTTACCCATACTTTATATGTCATGAAAGTAAAAAAAGATGATATAATTTTGAAATTTGGTGTGGTAGTTGCCCATATGTTGTTATCTGATATATATTCCGTTTTTTTCAATATCTTTCAAATATTTGATTTTGTGAGCATTTTTTCAAAAAAAGTTTTTTTTAAAAAACATTTGGGTCAAAACCCAAATGTTTCGAAATTTCGATATAGCCGGTTTGTAGCCCTTGCAATGTTCTACCTTATAGCGTTTTTAGATTGCATTTTGCTTCATATGCGGCATTTGTAGGGCCTGGCAAAATTTAGCCGATTTTGGTGTCAAAATCGTGTTTAGTGACGTCACTAAATTCACTATATCTCAAATAAATTCTGACGAAATTTTTTATTTTTTCTTATTATGTGTAAAAATGATGCCCGGATAGGTACTGAAAGTTTGGCGTCGATATCTGCATTAGTTATTGAGATATGCCTAATATTCCTAAGGGGGGGCTAAAAAAAGCCCCCCAGTGACTCGCGGGTTAATAGGGAAAATAACTGTGGTTAAGTCTTTACTTGTGTCAAAGTTAGTGCATGTGTTGTCTGCTCTCCCAGACCCATGTCCATACCATTAAAAAACTTAACCCGCGCCGAGCCGGTGCTCGGCGCCAACTTCGCCGTGCCGGAGGGGCGGGGGGTGTTTAGACCCCCCCTCCAACTCGAAAACTAAAAGGGCTAGAAAGACGCAGAAAAGCGTGTTCGAAAGCTCTCGAGAAGCACATTCGAAAGTACTTAAGATATTTTTTCCTAAAGCCAATATTGAGGTCACCAGAGGTCATCAAAGGTCAAATTTTCCTGTTTTAGGACATTGCTCCAGAAATTCCCATATATCTCAGAAACGATGATAGTTAGAAAGAAACGGAAAAAAGCAAACGCCAGCCAGTGAAATTTGCAATCGCCAAGGTGTCCTCAGATTTGATCTCAGGTTAATATTTGAGGCTCCAGAGGTAAAAAAAACCCTTTTTTTTTGCTAAATCGTTTTTTGCGATTAACTTTTTACTTAATAAAGATAACGGAAAACCCTTTACGCCATTGTGTTTATCTTGTCAAGGAACTTTGCATGATATATATGGTGACCTTGTTAAGTCAACTTAACAATTTGACCTAAGGTCAAGGTCATGTGGTGACCCAAGTAGGTCATGTTGCATATGGGAAGATGTACCTCGACGAGACAAACACATTGGTGTCGGTTTCACTTCTCTATAGTCATTATGTCGAGAGTTATTGACATACAACTGTTGGTGACCTCGGATGACCTCGGCTGACCCTGTAGGGGTCAGTGAGCAAAAATGGCACCTAGGTCATCAAGAATGGCCTATAATAACATGATCCAGAAGGAATTAGACTGATATCTTGCGTATCTTTGGAATAGGAAGCATTTGAATATTTCCCCATTGACTTATAATGGGGAGGTCACGAAATTGACCCGGCCTTAGGTCGCTGATATACAAAATTCAAGATCAACAAATTGTAGATACATATTACCTTATAAAATCCTGTAAGTATAAAACCGATCATCTAAAAACTGTGACTGTGGTACGACCACAAGTTTTTTTGGAGGTGGAGTCACGTGACCTGGTCTGGTGACCTGACCTGAGATGACCCGATGTATTTTTTTAACATAATGTGTGCAATTGATGCCCGAACAGCTGTGTCAAAAAACAGCGGCGCTGCGCGCCGCCGTGTTTTCGCTATCCTCGAAAAACCTGAGGGGGGGGGGGGGGGGGTGTTTAAACACCCCCGGCACGGCGCGGGTTAACAGTGTTCTGTTCAGCTTCATTTGGAACAATGGTGCTGATAAGATCAAAAGATCCGTGATTGTGCAAAGCTATGAACGAGGCGGTTTAAAAATGGTTGATATTCAATCATTTTTGTCTAGTTTGAAAACATCTTGGCTCAAGAGACTATACTGGGCTGATCATGATGTCGTATGGGCAAATATTGCAAAAGAAATGTTACCTCCAGTAGAAACTGTGGTATGTTTTGGGTCTGTAAAACTAAAGGAGTTATCAACACAATTAAAGAACAAATTCTGGGCAGATGTATTGAAAGCTTGGTCAAACTTCTGTGCGGCATACAAACCTGGTGATGATGAAATTATATCTGACAAGCTATGGTTTTCAGATAATACAAAATATAAAAAGACTATAATAAAGGAATGGGATAACAAAGGATTACGATTTATTGCAGATATATTCTGCAAAGAGGACGGTTCACTATACAGTAAGGAGCAGGTTTCAGCCTCCTTTAACGTTAAAATGACATTTTTGTGCTATGCGTCTCTTGTAAGGAGTATACCTGCCCACATTCGCAGCTTTGACAATACAAAGCATCTGGTAGCTCCTATATTACCGTACAAAATAGCGCTTCTAGCCAAGAAAATACGCACCTCCCATATAGTGAACAATAGCCTTGTTCAAACGTTAATTGGAAACCGAAATATTACGGTATCTAAGACAGAAAACAAATGGAATAGAGATGTGGGAGCAATGCACATAGGTACCTTGCGTGATATACGTGCTTCGACAAAAAATACTTATCTGCAAAGCTTACATTATCGAATAGTCAAAAGAATTATAGCTACCAACACATTTATGCATCGAATTGGTAAAGCGGACAGCGCATTGTGCACCTTCTGCAGGAGCGTCAATGAAACATTGATGCATGCCCTTTGGGACTGTAATATTGTATACAACTTTATTAAGAATGTAGAAAACTGTATACAATCGAAATTTAATATTACACTCTCATTAAGCGTACATGTACAGGAATGGTTCTTCCCGCGGCTTGAGAGAGAAAGTCGAATAAACATATTGATAATAACACTGGCTAAGCACACAATACTCCGTTCTAAATATATGAGTCGTCCTTCCAATATACAATTTTCCTAGCATTACTTAAATTAGAGGCTTCGAAAGAGAAAGGCGCCGCTTTAAGACGGCAGATGTTAGATACATTAGAAAACAAGTGGGGAAGTTTTTCAAACATATTACAGGAATAAGTAATGCGCAGTATTATATACAATACTTGTATTAATCAATGTTCATATAGCACCTCTATTCAACACCCACTTAGACCCTTTGTGTTGCCGTTGCTGCGACGCCTGCCGACGTTGCTGAGCGCGCCCGCGCCTAGCCGCCGCCACCGCCACCACCAAATACATAAAGCACACACAGATGCACACACTTCCGTCTGTAAAGGCCCGCCCTTACCTCAACCGGGCCTCGCAGGCCGGTCGGCCGGCCGGGCGCGCGGCACGCCAGTCTAATGGACTGACGGGTCGCGCGCCCGGCCGACGGACACACACACACACACACACACACACACACACACACACACACACACACACACACACACACACACACACACACACACACACACACACCCACACACACCCACACACACCCACCCACACACACCCACACACACCCACACACACCCACACACACCCACCCACACCCACACCCACACCCACACCCACACCCACACCCACACCCACACCCACACCCACACCCACACCCACACCCACACCCACACCCACACCCACACCCACACCCACACCCACACCCACACCCACACACACACACACACACACACACACACACACACACACACACACACACACACACACACACACACACACACACACACACACACACACACACACACACACACACACACACACACACACACACACACACACACACACACACACACACACACACACACACACACACATACACACACACACACACACACACATACACACACATACGCGCGCGTAAATATCGGAATCTGAACTGCCTGATGGAAATGTGCAGATGGATGTGGTGTTGCTGTACTGTTGAAATGCTGATCTTGTTATTGGTTGTGTTTTGGAGGGTTGACAGTATGATCTGATCTCTGTGGTATATCAACAATAAAATGTAAAAAAAGAGAGAAAAAAGAGCCCTCTTAAACAACTTGAAACACGATTTTTCAGTCCCAGGGTGATAAGCTAAACAACGCTCAGTCCCAGGACGATCAGTCCCAGGACGATCAGTCCCAGGACGATCAGTCCCGGGAGTTGCAGCCCTAGCCGATCAGTCCCGGGAGTTGCAGCCCTAGCCGATCAGTCCCGGGAGTTGCAGCCCTAGCCGATCAGTCCCAGGACGATCAGTCCCGGGAGTTGCAGCCCTAGCCGATCAGTCCCGGGAGTTGCAGCCCTAGCCGATCAGTCCCGGGAGTTGCAGCCCTAGCCGAGCAGTCCCGGGAGTTGCAGCCCTAGCCGATCAGTCCCAGGACGATCAGTCCCGGGAGTTGCAGCCCTAGCCGATCAGTCCCGGGAGTTGCAGCCCTAGTCGATCAGTCCCGGGAGTTGCAGCCCTAGCCGATCAGTCCCGGGAGTTGCAGCCCTAGCCGATCAGTCCCGGGAGTTGCAGCCCTAGCCGATCAGTCCCGGGAGTTGCAGCCCTAGCCGATCAGTCCCAGGACGATCAGTCCCGGGAGTTGCAGCCCTAGCCGATCAGTCCCGGGAGTTGCAGCCCTAGCCGATCAGTCCCGGGAGTTTCAGCCCTAGCCGATCAGTCCCGGGAGTTGCAGCCCTAGCCGATCAGTCCCGGGAGTTGCAGCCCTAGCCGATCAGTCCCAGGACGATCAGTCCCGGGAGTTGCAGCCCTAGCCGATCAGTCCCGGGAGTTGCAGCCCTAGTCGATCAGTCCCGGGAGTTGCAGCCCTAGCCGATCAGTCCCAGGACGATCAGTCCCGGGAGTTGCAGCCCTAGCCGATCAGTCCCGGGAGTTGCAGCCCTAGCCGATCAGTCCCAGGACGATCAGTCTCCGGATTTGCAGCTTTACCCGATCAGTTCCAGGCGGTCCAGACAGCACACCCAGAGCGATCAGACCCAAACGATCAGTCTCAGGGAGATCATTCACACGAAAATTAGTCCTAAGCGATCAATCTCGATGGATCAGTCCCAGGGCGATAAATCCAAGAGCGATCAGGGCCAAGCGATGTGGGAGAGCGATTTAGCCCGCCCCTGTAGCTCAGTGGGAGAGCGCTGGACTTCTGACCTATCCCGGTGTGGCAGCCCGGGTTCGAGTCGCTTCGGCGCTCGCTGTTTGCTCCTGACTGGGATGGCCTGCGGCCGGTGGCAGCGGTCGCACTCAAGATCAGGTGACGTCAGTGAGCGGGGCGGACCGTGTCCAGGTATGTCGGGCACGTAAAACTTTCGTCTCTAAATTCTGCCGGCCAACAGGAATTGCGCGATCGGGTGGTGAGGTCAGGACCTGCGCAACAAGCTCTGCTTAGCGTGGGCCCTGACCTCGGAAATCCATCCATACAAAACATTCGGACTAAATTTAAAAAAAAAACGAAGAAAAAAAAACGATCAGTTCCAAGCGATCAATATCAGAGTGATTGGTCTCAGGGCGATCAGTCTCAAGCGATCAGTCCCAATCGATCAATATCAGAGTGATTGGTCTCAGGGCGATCAGCCTCAGAGTAATCAGTCCCAGGGTGATCAACCCCAGAGCGATCAGGGCGATCAGTCTCAGAGTAATCAGTCCCAGGGTGATCAACCCCAGAGCGATCAGGGCGATCAGTCTCAGAGTAATCAGTCCCAGGGTGATCAACCCCAGAGCGATCAGGGCGATCAGTCTCAGAGTAATCAGTCCCAGGGTGATCAACCCCAGAGCGATCAGGGCGATCAGTCTCAGAGTAAACAGTCTCAGGGTGATCAACCCCAGAGCGATCAGGGCGATCAGGCCATAGCTGTCGGTCGGACAACTGATGTAAACATCGAAGGGGGCTTAAAAAACATGGCCCACACCATCCATTGGAAAAAGGATCGTGTAAGAACTGGTGAATCTTATAGCAGAAAACGATGTAAAACACCATGCAATGTGATCGATCACATCCTTGCTATGCCAATAGGTACTAAGTTTACATGAAGTGTGGAGGAGAGCCAAAAGTCAGAGATCCGTGATTATATGACAATCGCACGGTTTACTGCACTAAATCCTTATTTCAATACTCATGTACTCCATGCACTTTACACGGGTGCATTTGAATTCAATTGCGATATACCGTGGGCGCAATTATCGAACGTGTTCTACATTGAGCCCTTTGGAACCTTTTCGAAAAATGCTCATGTCTGGCATAAGATGCAAAACATGTGTTGTGTAATGGGGTCTCAAAATATAGGAAAATGATTTGAGAATGTTATGGAAAACCCACAAATCTTTATCTCTTTTGGTTTTCGAGCAGCAGCCTTCTTCCCCTAGGGGTGTTGAAAAGTGTTTTATCGCAAAAACTTGTTTTATCGCAAAAGTTCAAATTTGGTGTGTGGTTAGGGACCCCTCAGTCACCACTTTCCCACAAGTCAGGGTCGGGGTGCCTCTGCACGTGCGCACGTGCACATCCCTATTCCATATCTCAGGAACGGCTGAGCCGATTTTGTTCAAATTTGGTGTGCGGTTAGGGACCTCTCAGCCGCCACTTTTCCACAAGTCATGGGTGGGGTGCCTCTGCACGTGCGCACGTGCACACCCTTTGTGTATCTCAGAAACTACTTGCCCGATGGAGTTGAAATTCGCCATACATTTCCTTCGCGCTCGCTCGTTCATCGCCAACTACGGCGCCTTACTGGTTTATATTGGTGATATCAGGTCAGGTTGATCTCATAAGTCGTGACGACTATATTTATAAGTCAATGGGAAAATATGGGCAGATCTTTTTATTCAGAGAATATGCATTAGATCAGTCCAATTCATGTTCATTCATATCATGTTGATATCACGGGTGGAGTTTCCTATTCAAATGGTGTGGCCCACTGCCAAGTGGCCCACTGCCCCCACCAACTTTGTGTTTTGACCCACCAACTCTTGTCAGATTTGAAGGTCATCCGGGATTAAAACGGCCATTTTCACCCCAACCAAACAAAACAACCAAGCAAAATGACATTTTGCCCCACCAACATTTTTTGGAAAAACTCCACCCATGGTTGATATCAGCTAATTTGTGATAGGCCCGGCACAATGTTTGCTCAGTGACCCCGACAAGGTAAGCTGAAGTCATCTGAGGTCGCCAACATTACACTTGTTTGCCAATAACGCTCAGATGGAGACGTAATGCCGACACCATGTGTTTATCCTGTTGCAATGCTTCTGAAAATATGATCCCGACTGGCAACATGACCTGAATTACCTTGAATTGATGTGAAATGTTGATGTTTTCTTCTTTAGTTTGTTCCTAGCTATCACAGGTACTTGATATACTTGGGATTTCTTCGGCAAACTCCTAAAACTTGACAAATTTAACCTTCGATGACCTTTGGTGACCTCAATGTTGCCCTGAACCAAGACATAACTGAAAGGGCTTCGACATGAATTTCAACGAGCTCTGACGATATTTTTGGTTTTCGCCTCCTCCCCATCGGAGCCGAGCTCGAGGGGGGGGGGGGGGGGGGGGCGTTCAGACACCGTCTCCGTGGCACGACCAAGGTGGCGCCGAGTACCGGCATGGCGCAGGTTAAAAGCAGTCTTAGCGGTGAATGAATGGTTTTCATGGTCGTGATGCGCCTGTCCGCTGACCTCGTACATTGTGTTTGTTCCCAGGCCTGCTGGCGGCGCCGGAACGTCCAGACCCCGGCCTGAGTTGTCCGCGATCCCAGGGTCTGTTCTCACACCCCACCGACTGCCACCTGTTTCTGCACTGCGACCATGGCCACCCCTACGTCAAGGAGTGCCCCGCCAACCTGCACTTCAACCCCAAGCTGATGGTAAGGAAGACGGTTGCCTCGGCGGTCACTGTTTGTGAAACTTCAAGACGCCGCGAAATATACTACTGATATAGCAAACCGTCAGATATGCCCCAACAGCTGGGACGAATATCGTAGTCCATAACGTTTCTAAGTTGTCCTTTTTCTTGCAGCCGTCTTGGATAATCTTCGACGTGGCATTTTAACAGTATTTCTATAAATTAATCAAATTGATAAGCTCCCTGGTTGTGTCCCATTCCAAACAGTACTTCTGCCCTACTGTGAGCACGTCTTCATATAGGTTGGTTAGCGGCTCGGGGCGACTATCACGTATTCTGCGCGGTTGAAGAGCGACGCTGCCCGCATCACTGCGCCTTCCCATTGGTTGTTTGACCTTGTGTGCGTCTGCGGCAGGTCTGTGGTTGGCCGGAGAATGCCGGGTGCACGGGCGGCACGCCCACCGAACCGCCCACCCCCGACGTGGACCCCGAGCCGGGCATGGAGTGCGACTGCGAGTGCTGCCTGAAGCCCAACGGTGACGACTGCACCACATACTACATCTGCAAGGTACGTCGACCGGCCGCCATATCGGCAAGCAGACAAAGACGCAGAAGGCGGCACAGAAGCGACGCAGAAACGACACAGACAGAGCGTTGCTATGAAAATTGGCCACTCAGGCCAATCGAGGGTCTCTCAGGCCCACTCAGGGCCCCCTAACGACGGCCGAGGTCCCATCAGGCATACCGAGAGCCACTCAGGCTGACTGAGGCCCCCTCAAGCCGACAAATGGTCCTTCAGGCCGAAAAAGAGCCCCTCAGGCCGAACAAAAGGTCCTCTGGCCGACCAAGGGCCCCTCAAGCCGATTGAGGGCCCATAAAGTCGACATCCGGCCACTCAGGTCACCCGAGCTCACATACAGGTCGCCGAGAACACCTCCAGGCTGACAAACCCCTCAGGCCGAAGAAGAGCTCGTCAGTCCGGCTGGACACCCCTCAGGCCGACCAAGGGCCCGTCCAGCCGGCCGAGGTTCCTTCAAGCCGACCGAGGGCCCACCTAGTCGACCAAGGGCACCAGGCCAATCAGGCCGACAGAAGCCCCCTCAGGCTGGCAGGGGAACCCTCAGGCCAATCAATGGCTCATTAGGCTGACTGAAACTCCCACTGGTGGACTTGAGGGTCCCACTGGTGGACCCTCAAGTCGACGGAGTGCTCCCTCAGATCAACCGAGCTCCCCTCCAGGCCCAACGAGGGTCGCTCAGGCTGACCGAGAGCTCGTCATGTCAACCAAGGACCCATCAGGCCGACCTCGGTTAACCTCCTGGAAGAGCCATAGACCCATATGCCCCCCTGGCCACGATGACCCGATGCCCTTTGATGGCACGATCCCCTCGATGTTCCTCCGTATAAAACTATTATTTTATCACGGATGTTGGATATTTCGGATATTGCAATACCAGGGAGCAAAAAAGGCTGCATAAACTATCAGCCTTATTTCAGGCAAACAATAAATGTACAACAAATTCCATTGCACACCATTTAAATAGATCACTCCGATCGCTAATTCGTCATGCTCCCCCTGCGCTATTCGCTAATCTGAACGCTTGAACCTTGTGTGATGTAATGGGACTTGTTAACAGAATAGAATCCATGCTACCAACTTACCCATTACATCATAATCGAAAAGCAGTCGCAGATGGAATAACAATGCCCGTATACTCCTAAGATGGAATCACATCTTGATATGGTGAAATACGCAAAATTCAAACAGAACAATATGTACGGGTAGTCTTGGCAATTTTAGAGGGGCACAAATTTAGGAAAACATTGGGTGTGGGGGGCGGAACAGCATGGGGGGGGGCTCAGCTCAACATTGAGGGGGTAGGGGGGGTCGACCCTTCCAAAGAGATATAAAGTTCCGCCCCTGGTAGTAGGTATGATGCAACAAGCTGTACAGTGTATAGACATACTGTCATGATCAAGATTGTTAGCAAGCCATTCTCGGCCCCAGAAAGTTGTGAGATGGAATATTTTGGCGCAGATTTTATGCAGTGAGTTGACACTTTTTACCACCTCCGACTCGAGCACTTGCTGGAAGCAGGGTTCCAGCTCTGAATGTGCTTACTCTAACCATGGGAGAAGCGTACGAAGCGGGAGTCTCCCCAATGCAGGAGGCATCCACATATACTCACAAGCCAGTTCATAGCTATGCATACCTGCATCGGTTGAATGATGAGTGATTGTTTTCCCAACTATGCTTGATTTCCACTTTATTTAGGTTCAGAATTTAGTAAGTTTCTTAACATTGTCAAAAGTCAGAAGTTTGTCCCACATGTAGACTCTGTTCTGGAATAACGTCATCAAATCTGGATTTCTCAGGACGGGAAGGCGTACAAGGAGACCTGCGCTGCAGGTCTCGTGTTCAACCCGAACATCGATAACTGCGACCTGGCCTCCAATTACAAATGCGGTAAGTTAACGAACCGGCCGCGCGCAGGAGACGCTACCTCCGCCGCCGTCGCTGCGTACCTTGTGCTCTACAAAAGATGTCACCAACACCGCAGTGGTCCGAGATGTGCTGACCGGCTGTGCTCCTCTGTTGCAGATGTGTCCACCACCACACCTAAGCCGGTTACCACAAAGGCTCCCACCACCCCGGAACGTCCGACACCGGACCCCGGCCTGAGTTGTCCGCGGTCCCAGGGTCTGTTCTCACACCCCACCGACTGCCACCTGTTTCTGCACTGCGACCATGGCCATCCCTACGTCAAGGAGTGCCCCGCCAACCTGCACTTCAACCCCAAGCTGATGGTAAGGAAGACGGTTGCCTCGGCGGTCACTGTTTGAGAAACTTCAAGACGCCGCGAAATATACTACTGATATAGCAAACCGTCAGATATGCCCCAACAGCTGGGACGAATATCGTAGTCCATAACGTTTCTAAGTTGTCCTTTTTCTTGCAGCCGTCTTGGATAATCTTCGACGTGGCATTTTAACAGTATTTCTATAAATTAATCAAATTGATAAGCTCCCTGGTTGTGTCCCATTCCAAACAGTACTTCTGCCCTACTGTGAGCACGTCTTCATATAGGTTGGTTAGCGGCTCGGGGCGACTATCACGTATTCTGCGCGGTTGAAGAGCGACGCTGCCCTCATCATTGTGCCTTCCCATTGATTGTTTGACATTGTGTGCGTCTGCGGCAGGTCTGTGATTGGCCGGAGAATGCCGGGTGCACGGGCGGCACGCCCACCGAACCGCCCACCCCCGACGTGGACCCCGAGCCGGGCATGGAGTGCGATTGCGAGTGCTGCCTGAAGCCCGACGGTGACGACTGCACCACATACTACATCTGCAAGGTACGTCGACCGGCCGTCATATCGGCAGGCAGACAAGACGCAGAAGGCGACACAGAAACGACGCGGAAATGACACAGAAAGAGCGTTGCTATGAAAATTGGCAAAACTTCTAAAAATTTTCGAACACTTCGAAAGTTTCTGTTGTTGTCATGGATGAAGTATTAACAAAAATATCTTTTCGGAACAAATTTATAGTTTCGTTGCTGTAAAATACTATTTTCTTGTTTTCCCACTTGGTACGCTCACAGCTGAACAGCTGAACACTAATTGATCCAGCCTCTCTCCGTGGGGGGGGGGGGGGGGGGGGGTCATCTTTTTGTGGCAAAAAGGTACCACATTTTTTTCTCCGCGGCTTTGGGCCGGTCACCTTATTTTGGCAATTTGTTTTCTTCGGAACACCATTTTATTATATTTTTTAATACAGTTTCTTTTTTTCTGTTTAAAAATGGTCCTACAGCGCGCCAATTCAGGACAGAAAGTTGTAAATTATTGATTTTATGGTGTGCGTTATTGGTCTGCGCATGCTCCATGGCAGTGCTGGCACTTTCAGACGGTACGGTACATCATATATGCGCCGTATTCTTTCGCCAAAAAGTCAAATATCTTCGGCTGGAGAGTCTTTTCAGCCAAGAAAAGTTCCAGATAAGGATTTCTCAACACGGGCTACAAAACTGCTTATTTCAGTTAAAAACCCATGTTGAAGGTGAACTATTTCCTTTAAAGGGACTGTCCCACCTTTGTGAAAGTTGTCGAATCACACTTAATTGTATGTCTACATGTCAGGCGAGGTCAGCTGAACATGTTCGTGAACTTTTTTTCCCTAAAAAAATGCTTATCTTGGAAGATCTTCAACTTTTAGTTTTAAGCGGAAAGTTGGGTTGGTGACGTCATTTTTTTTATAACTGGGAAATCCTTTGTGCTGCCAAATGCATGGCAATTTTTTTTTGTAGACATTTATTGCGCAGAAAAAGCGAACCACCTGGTGTCTAGTTTGGCTTAGATTGCGAACCACCCGGGGATCGAGAAATGAAAGACGAAAATATTAAAAGGCTGACCTTAAAACAAGTCGACTATCATTACCAGCTGGGTAAAGAGACGACGTTGTCGGTTTAGAGGCCCTATTCAAAACAACAAGGGCTTTTTTTACAGATGTCAAAATCAAACTCGAATATCATTTTGATTAGATCATTGTGGTTGTTTTAACTGCTATGATACTTAATTTCAATGCCAAGCCATCAAAATGGTTATCTCAACTCAAATATAATGTTAAGGTGGGATAGTCCCTTTAAGAAATCAATTTTTCAAATTCACCCAAATTGATTTTGTGGATTTTTCTCCGAAAAAACAGGTTTATTTTTATTTAGGGGAAATCAAAAACACAAAATTTCGAAAATCCGAGGAAGCAATTTTCAAGACAATGTTATTTCCTTTCTTTTGATGTTTTGTATTTGCAATTTGCTTCAAAACTCTATTTTCTACAATTGTTCAAACATTTGTCTTTTTTCCACCAAAAATGCCATGGCATGGCGTCATTAAACGTCATTATCTCCCAAAATATTACATACATTTCATTGTAATTTTGATGAGAAGACGTAGAATTGATGCAGCATAAGGTACTGAAAGTTTGACGTTAATATCTGTCATAGTTTTCAAGTTATTGTTAAAATCCGGGAGGGGGTGGGGCATATTCTGCCCCCCCCCTGCCAGTGGGGCGCGGGTTAAGTGTCACCGGGGAGGTGCGCTGTTTTGTCTATCATGCAAGAAAGGGATACATACAAACTTCAAGTTCAATCACTCGAGAGAAGAAAAAACTTCAGTTTTCATGAAGTTTTCTCCAAGATCATTGTTTTTCGCTTTCAGTGCATGGAACGCGCGGGAGGGGGGGGGGGCATACTTGTATTGAATGCCTCTCTCAGATTCCTGTGGGGGAGGGGGGGGGCGAAATTTGCCCGAGATGACCTCCTGGATCCGCCAGTGCCAGCAATTACCGCCAAGAAGCCTCTGCGACACTTCATGGAATTCATTTTCTCACTTTCCAAATTTGAATAAGCAATTGCGAAAATTGTGTCATGCTGCGAAGCGGCGCTAAATTTTCCAGTTTTTTACTGTGGATAGCTGGATTATCTGCTTTAAAGGCAATTTTTTAACGATTTTACGATAAATTGGGAATGCGCAGGGGGGGCATACTTGTATTGAATGCCCCCCCCATATTCCTACCGGGGGCATTTGCCCCTGATGCCCCCCCTCCCCCTCCTGGATCCGCCAATGCAGCTGAAAACAAATCTTGTTTTAACATCAGAATACCTTCAAGTAAAGCAAAAGTCGGTTGAGCTACAATGTTGGTTGGGTCGAACTTAAAGTTCGAGAAGTCGAACTTAAAGTTCGTAGGGCAATGACCCCACCAACTGAATAGGGAACTCCACCAGTTGTTGTGGTTCGTGTCTATCTACCCAAGCCATGGCCGGAAAACATGTTTCAAGTGACGCCAACCAAACCTGGTATTAGGTTAAATCGGCCCCGGGGACCGGCATTGCAGAATGCGCAATATGAACTTTCGTTAGCCTGGCTATTACATTTGCATGGCACTTCGGTGAGACTGAATCACATATCTGCACCTAGCTTTTTTAATAAAATAATTATGTGATTGCCAATATGATTGAATATTTATTTCTCACACAAATTTACAAAGTCACCGCATACACCTGAATTTACCCGAATAGAAAAAAACAAGAACCTGAAGATCAGAAAGATCATGCTTTAAGGAACACGTGAAAAGCGATTGGCAGTGTTTGGAGCCAGGTATAATATCAATAACATTAAAATGAAACGGTTCAAGACGCTGCACAGTTGCCTTAATCCATAAACAGCACAACATATGATCGGAAAACTGCCCGAATCTTGAAAGCACGTATCACACACATCATTCACACACGGCAATCCTTCTGATCCTTCCAACTTCCGCCCAATTTCAATACTTCCGGTCATAGCCAAAATAGTGGAGCGGGCGGTGCAACGCCAGCTGTACTATTACCTTTCATCCAACCATCTCCTTGCTCCTACCCAGCACGGTTTCCGCCCGCGGCACTCTACGGAGACGGCGCTCACTTGTATCACTGACCACATGCTCTCGGCTGTCGACTCTGGTAAAATTGCTTTGCTTTGTTTGATTGACTTAAGCAAATGTTTTGACGTCATTCACCATGGAAAACTGTTAGTCAAACTTCAGGCTCTCGGCATAGACACTTTGTGGTTCCAAAATTACTTGCACGGTCACACTCAGAGTGTTAGCTTCCCTGGCTCTGATGGCAAGATTGTAACGTCCACTCCGCGTGATATAAATCAAGGGGTCTTTCAGGGCTCATCGCTCGGACCCATTCTCTTCAGCGCGTTTGCAAATGACTTGAGTCTTCATGCGGCTGATGCGATTGTGGTGCAATATGCCGATGATACTCAAGTCATGATTTCGGAACCAAAATCTTGTATGCCAGCGCTTATCGCCCGCATGGAGTCGGCTCTCGCTTCTCTTGGGGACTACTTTCATTGCAATGGGCTTAAAGTTAACGTAAGGAAGTTCGAACTCCTTACCATCGGATCACGACAAAATTTGCGCTCACTTCCTCAGTTTACTATCAAGTTCCGTGACACTTACCTGGTACCTCACTCAGAGGCACGCAACTTGGGTGTCATTTTTGATCAGCACCTCACCTGGGACGCTCATGTGTCAGCCCTCTGCCGTAAGTGCTGCGGTATCCTTGTCAGTCTATCCCATATCCGTCACTACCTCCCGTCACAAATACTTCCCGAAATCGTCACCGCCCTAGTGTTCTCTCACATTCGTTACTGTTTGGTCGTGTACGGAAA
>JAXIVJ010012496.1:0-40146 GCA_036785665.1 Chirona hameri
TATTTATATTTATATTTATATTTATATTTATATTTATATTTATATTTATATTTATATTTATATTTATATTTATATTTATATTTATATTTATATTTACATTTATATTTATATTTATATTTATATTTATATTTATATTTATATTTATATTTATATTTATATTTATATTTATATTTATATTTATAATTATATGTATAGTTCTAGTTCTAGTTTTAGTTCTCTTCTTTTTCTTTTTCTTTTTCTTTTCTATTTCTATTTCTATTTCTATTTCTATTTTTATATCTATTTCTATTTCTATGTGATGCCAATAGTTCGTTGCTGGGCATTACTTTACAAAGTGTATTCATCGAAAACTTGCAATATACAAATATGATTGAAATTGTAATCATACTCAAGAAATTTTGCACATTTAGCAGAATCGCTGGTCCTTAAATCAGGGCTGATTGCGATACCAAGTCAATCTTATCTTATTTCCTGAGCCTGAATTTCCTGAATTATTATTTCCTGAACATCCCAATGAAAAAAGGTACACTTGCCTGCAACGCCTAACAAAAAGAGCCTTCAACATTTTGCCCACTCAATCATCTCTGAAACGCGTGTATCCCCACTTATGACCCTCCCACGCCTTACCAGCATCTCATCCACTCTTCTTATGGCGTCATCGCTGCCCCAGTGCCCCTGTGCCGGCGAATGGCTGCCCCGGCCGGCGGTGGTGGCCGCAGATCATCGCTGCCCCCTGTGCCGGCAGATGACTGCCCCGGCCGGCGGGGGTGGCCGCAGCGTACCATTGTTCTGCCAGTGCTGCATTGTGTGCCGCGGAGGAGCTGAGGAGCTGGCCGGGGCTTTGTGGTGGCGCCTGGAGCGCAGCTCGTGAGTGGTGGGCGGTGCACAGACCCCGCCCCCTCCCGTCACGGCACAGACCCCGCCCCCGCCCCGTCACGGCGGCACACGGCCGGGCGGAGGCGGTGGGCGGTGGGACGGAGGCGGTGGGGCGGAGGCGGTGGGCGGTGGGACGGAGGCGGTGGGACGGAGGCGGTGGGACGGAGGCGGTGGGCGGTGGGACGGAGGCGGTGGGACGGAGGCGGTGGGCGGTGGGACGGAGGCGGTGGGCGGTGGGGCGGAAGCGGTGGGCGTTGGGACGGAGGCGGTGGGCGGTGGGACGGAGAGAGAGTCGAGCTCGGATGGACAACAGTCAACCGTTCGAAATGATGTTACGATCCACCAGCTCAGCCCGCCCCTGTAGCTCAGTTGGAAGAGCGCTGGACTTCTGACCTCACCCGGTAGTGGCAGCCAGGGTTCGAGTCGCTTCGGCGCTCGCTATTTGCTCCTAACTGGGATGGCCTGTGGCCGGTGGCAGCGGTCGCACTCAAGGTCAGATGACGTCAGAGGGCGGGGCGGACTGTGTCCAGAGCGCTGTTCGGACACACGCTAGTAGCGCTAGTAGCGCTAGTGGCGCTTTCGTTCTTCATGGCAACCAGGCGTCAGCCAATGAAAAGCCAGAAAGGGAACACGTTCTGGCTTTTCATTGGCTGACGCCTGGTTGTCATGGAGAACGAAAGCGCTACTAGCGCTACTAGCGCTACTAGCGTGCGTCCGAGCAGCGCTCAGGTATGTCGGGCACGTACAACTTTCGCTTCTAAATTCTGCCGGACGTCAGGAATTGCTTGATCGGGTGGTGTGGTCAGGGCCTGCGCAACAAGCTATGCTTAGCGCGGGGTCTGACCTCGGACATCCATCCATTCAAAAACATTCGGATTACATTTATTTAAAAAAAAAACTTTTTTGACAGAATTATATGAGCATAGTCACTACTAACAATTTTTGCTGCAACGACGCTGCCGACCATAGGCGGATCCATCACAGCACCCCAAAACAATGGTGTAAAGGGTCAGTTTTGCAAAACGTTCTACTAATTGTCAAGAACCCATCGTATATGCCTTGTCCAGTCCACGTGTAAAGAAAAGAGTAAAACACATTTACCGTCATACAATATGCTTTTGTTACATGATAAGTCAATCAATTTTCTTGGTCAATAATTATTATACCGATTGTGTAATTGTTACGTGTGATCCTGTTGGATCTAAGATTCCTAGGGATCTTATATCCATGTCAATTGTTTATCATGGGATCATGTGAGATCCCAAATATGTTCCTAAGTTTAATCCAGAGATCCACTTCCAATTTCCACTGTTGGATTTTGATGTCAGATCTGTTGGAATTTGTAATTGGATTTTGGAGCGAAATGTTCCAGGATCCGGGATCTGTTTCTCTGATCCATCCTGCACATGTCTGACGGAGAGCTGCTATTCATTTTGCAGCTCACTTTTGCCATTCGATAGTATGCCGCTCACTAACGTGACTCTCGATATTTTGCCACTGGATATTTAACGATTCATATTTTACCAGCTCGATATGTTGCACATTCGATCGTTTGCGACTCGATATGGTTCGCATTCCATATTTTCGCACTCGCTATTTAGCACTATTGACTATGTACGGACATATATCGTGCCAATATTTCACCTTCAATTTTCAGTCACAAAGTATTTTATGTTGATATATTTTACGGGAACGTGGCCGGCCAGCGCCATCTACTCCTGAATTCCTCAGCCAGAAGCATACACATATAGGCGGCCGCGATAAATTGATAGGCACGCGGAAAATGTTTGTAATAACACTGTTACTAAAGCTGAGTACTGTTTATTTATGAAAAAAATAGTCTGCTTTCATTTTTGTGAGGTTAAATTTACTAGCTTTCTGACATGACTGCGCCTCTCAAGACTATGCACCACTTCCTCTTCCCTACCCAACTTCCCCTGCCTTGACACCTCCCCTCTCCGTCTCAGCCTGGTGGACCTAGAAGAATGATACGTGTTAGAAGAATAGGACAGTGTTGGAACGGCGTAAGCCTGTCCTGCCTCCATGCCGGCTGCCGGCCGGCGGCGTCGCGATGCGTGGAAACCCGCCCCACTGCCACCCAACACTGCGTGTCCCGTCCTGACACAGTGGAAACCCGCCCAGCTGCCACCCAACACTGCGTGTCCCGTCCTGACACAGTGGAAACCCGCCCAGCTGCCACCCAACACTGCGTGTCCCGTCCTGACACAGTCAGTGGAAACCCGCCCAGCTGCCACCCAACACTGCGTGTCCCGTCCTGACACAGTGGAAACCCGCCCAGCTGCCACCCAACACTGCGTGTCCCGTCCTGACACAGTGGAAACCCGCCCAGCTGCCACCCAACACTGCGTGTCCCGTCCTGACACAGTCAGTGGAAACCCGCCCAGCTGCCACCCAACACTGCGTGTCCCGTCCTGCCACAGTCAGTGGAAACCCGCCCAGCTGCCACCCAACACTGCGTGTCCCGTCCTGACACAGTCAGTGGAAACCCGCCCAGCTGCCACCCAACACTGCGTGTCCCGTCCTGACACAGTGGAAACCCGCCCAGCTGCCACCCAACACTGCGTGTCCCGTCCTGACACAGTGGAAACCCGCCCAGCTGCCACCCAACACTGCGTGTCCCGTCCTGACACAGTGGAAACCCGCCCAGCTGCCACCCAACACTGCGTGTCCCGTCCTGACACAGTCAGTGGAAACCCGCCCCACTGCCACCCAGCACTGCGTGTCCCGTCCTGACACAGTGGAAACCCGCCCAGCTGCCACCCAACACTGCGTGTCCCGTCCTGACACAGTGGAAACCCGCCCAGCTGCCACCCAACACTGCGTGTCCCGTCCTGACACAGTGGAAACCCGCCCAGCTGCCACCCAACACTGCGTGTCCCGTCCTGACACAGTGGAAACCCGCCCAGCTGCCACCCAGCACTGCGTGTCCCGTCCTGACACAGTAGAAACCCGCCCAGCTGCCACCCAACACTGCGTGTCCCGTCCTGACACAGTCAGTGGAAACCCGCCCAGCTGCCACCCAACACTGCGTGTCCCGTCCTGACACAGTGGAAACCCGCCCAGCTGCCACCCAACACTGCGTGTCCCGTCCTGACACAGTGGAAACCCGCCCAGCTGCCACCCAACACTGCGTGTCCCGTCCTGACACAGTGGAAACCCGCCCAGCTGCCACCCAACACTGCGTGTCCCGTCCTGACACAGTGGAAACCCGCCCAGCTGCCACCCAACACTGCGTGTCCCGTCCTGACACAGTCAGTGGAAACTCGCCCAGCTGCCACCCAACACTGCGTGTCCCGTCCTGCCACAGTCAGTGGAAACCCGCCCCACTGCCACCCAGCACTGCGTGTCCCGTCCTGACACAGTCAGTGGAAACCCGCCCCACTACCACCCAACACTGCGTGTCCCGTCCTGACGCAGTGGAAACCCGCCCCACTGCCACCCAACACTGCGTGTCCCGTCCTGACACAGTGGAAACCCGCCCAGCTGCCAACCAACACTGCGTGTCCCGTCCTGACAAAGTGTTGACACGCCGTGTCGGCGACACAGCCGACACAACTTCAGTTCACCATGACACACATCTACCCTGACACCATGACACCCTGCAGCCCACCACCCTAACATCCTGACACTCTACAGCCCGCAGCCTCAACATCCTGACACGGATTGACCACAAAAACCCAGCTAACTCGTCATCCAGCTACCACGACTATAAGCCAAAATCCGATCAGCTGGCCAACTGACACTCCAACACTCTGATTATTCACAGTTCAGCCACCCCATGAACCAGTCAGCTCAGTCACTCGGCACTCCAACAAACAGTCCCCCGGCCACCCTAGCAGGTCCCCGATAATAAGCAACCCAACCCAGCCACCCAGTCGCCCAGAAAGCCCGACACCCCTGCAGCCGCCCTGAGGTACACGCTGCACACCGCGGTATCGGACCGGATCCCGGCCGTCAGTCGGCCGTCAGGCTATCCGAGGAACATCTGGGCTGCACAGTACAGGACATTACCTAATGATGCACAATTATGTTGCAAGCAACAATTGAATAATAACACCGGTATGATTGGCCATAAAGACGTCAATGTCTATTTAAATCCGCATAAACAGCTCCGGAAATGGCCCGAGTTAGTTGTCAAGCGATTTTTGACGAGCGAAATCCGTGCTAAGCATCGCTACACGAGCTCGGAGGGCAGAGAACACACGCTGCGCCGGCTGGACGTGTTCGTGTTTGCAGAGTGGCAGACGCAGCTGTACATGCAGAACAGGTACTGCTACAGGTAGGGACACGGGTGCAGAGTTGACCGTTCTTCATCATCGGTTCTTTGTGCTAAAATGGAACTGGTTGTCGTGCCATTTAGCTCGTTCGCGTGGTGTCTGTATTTGCATGAACTGAAGAGAGCTGGAGTGTCGTTACTCGTTTGTGTGTTTGTATGTTTTAGGTTCGGTTAAATACGTTGCGGAACGGGTACGAATTGTTTTAGCACCTTGTGTGACGTAAGACTGCAATCGTAAGGCGCAAACGCTGCCAGATCAATCGGTAAAGCCGGTAAGACAATTATATTGGTCATTGAAGAAGGAGAAAAAGCGAACAAGAAATCTGAGTAAAATATTTTCATAACATATTTTCCAACGCTCTTTTTTTACCAATTTTTCATTATTTTACCAAGCTGGTAATGCACAAAGTAATATATACCCATTTAGAGGAAAGCAATGCGTTTTGACGCCATGTAAGCGTGAAATTAAATAAAATGTCTTAATTTGGCCAAGTCTGAAATACCGGTTTATTGAACGAAAACGTTACATTCATTAGATGCTCACCAACGATATTATGAATCCAACGCTGGTCGCCAGAGAATATTTCGATTATCAACCGATTACCGCAATATTATGTTACAAGAATGTTCCGATATATAACGAGCCAGCTATAATGCATGCCCGTTACCTCGATCACTGTAGAGTAGGCTGCATTTCTGGAGTGGTCGATTAGTTATTCACCAAAATACGAGAAAAAACGTCCCAATTAAACTTACACACTAATTATGATAGCTAACTGAGTCGAACTTGGCGGTGTAAAATGTAACGTTGAAGACCCGGCGATAATTTTTTCCGGCACCAACCTGTCAAATATTCGGGAGAGGCCGAGATTTACACAGAAGTCGGAACGTTGTAAAAATGCAAGGGCCAGCCAGCTGGCCAAGAAATACCTTGGGCATTGGGCAAATCGTGAGGTATGATTTAGCAATGACACTGCGACGTGCCGCAGAACGTACGAGGACGTGTCACATATTTCTGTCATCAAAATCTGCCATCGTTCGACACATTACCGTGGTCGCTAGTACATTGTTATATGTAGTACGTAAGTATGGGCTCAATGTCTCATCAATCACACTCGAGCTGGGAAAGGATGCCTCAGATCCCTTTAGTCCCTTCATCCCTTTAGCCTTCCTATTTCATAGAATTCTAATTTAGGCCTTAGTTGTTAAAATGTTACGTTGTTTAGAAATATATACACTAAACATAACACGTTCTTCTTCTTCGCGGTAACAGTGTTGCTCCAATTAATTCTAAGAGATCGTTATAATTTAAATTGCTGTTTTTCATTGGTTGATTTGTGTCGTCGTCTCAGCGCTGCTCCTGACCGTATTGAGGACTACTGACCATGTTCCTGGTCGTATTGGGGACTACTGACCATGTTCCTGGTCGTATTGGGGACTACTGACCATGTTCCTGGTCGTATTGGGGACTACTGTCCATGTTCCTGGTCGTATTGGGGACTACTGACCATGCTCCTGGTCGTATTGGGGACTACTGGCCATGCTCCTGGTCGTATTGGGGACTACTGACCATGCTCCTGGTCGTATTGGGGACTACTGACCATGCTCCTGGTCGTATTGGGGACTACTGACCATGCTCCTGGTCGTATTGGGGACTACTGACCATGCTTCTGGTCGTATTGGGGACTACTGACCATGCTCCTGGTCGTATTGGGGACTACTGACCATGCTCCTGGTCGTATTGGGGACTACTGACCAAGCTCCTGGTCATATTGGGGACTACTGACCATGCTTCTGGTCGTATTGGGGACTACTGACCATGCTCATGGTCGTATTGGGGACTACTGACCATGCTCCTGGTCATATTGGGACTACTGACCATGCTCCTGGTCGTATTGGGACTACTGACCATGCTCCTGGTCGTATTGGGGACTACTAACCATGCTCCTGGTCGTATTGGGGACTACTGACCATGTTCCTGGTCGTATTGGGGACTACTGACTATGCTCCTGGTCGTATTGGGGACTACTGACCATGCTCCTGGTCGTATTGGGGACTGCTGACCATGCTCCTGGTCGTATTGGGGACTACTGACTATGCTCCTGGTCGTATTGGGGACTACTGACCATGTTTGAGGACGCTCGTTCTAAGTGGACCGTCGTGGTTATTGCACGGCAACGGAAGCCCTGGCATCGAACAGAGTCCAGACTGGTTATTGATTCGACTCTGATTGAATCGATTGGAATCATTCAATACAAATCCCTTGAATCAAAGAAGAATCGATTCACCACCAGATTTTTTGATTCATGAATCATGATTTAATCCAAACCCGCATAGAAACAAGGCTGATTGAATCAAAAAGACTGTGCAATGCTATTTCAATGGTGAGTCAAACGTGATTTGATCCCAAAAAAAAATCTTCTTTGAATCGGAAAGAATCATTTCTCAAAATGGTTATCCATGAATCAAATGGTGACTGAATCATTCATATTCCAAAATGAATCGTTTCTTCCAAAAAAGGTGAATCATTAACCAGTCTGGAACAGACTCTTTGGGATTTATGTGTGAAGTTATTCTGTATTGATGGACTTTGCATACTGCCTAATTGATGTCCATCCATGTACCATTACACCCCAGTTGTCTAGAGCTTTACGCGTATAATTATTGTGTAATGATACATTTTGCATGATGCAATATTCACATGTACTGTTACAAAATAGTTGTATAGACCAATGCCTATTAATAGGCATTGGTCTATACAACAATTTGAGGTTTTACAACTTTTTTATTTAAAAAAAATAAATATATTTTTTAAAAATAAATTTAGTCCGAATGTTTTGTATGGATGGATTTTCGAGGTCAGGCACCACGCTAAGCAGAGCTTGTTGCGCAGGTCCTGACCTCACCACCCGATCGCGCAATTCCTGTTGGCCGGCAGAATTTAGAGACAAAAGTTTTACGTGCCCGACATACCTGGACACGGTCCGCCCCGCTCACTGCACTGACTTCACCTGACCTTGAGTGCGACCGCTGCCACCGGCCGCAGGCCATCCCAGTCATGAGCAAATAGCGAGCGCCGAAGCGACTCGAACCGGGGCTGCTACTACCGGGATAGGTTAGAAGTCCAGCGCTCTCCCACTGAGCTACAGGGGCGGATGGGTTTGGGTTTACAACGTTTCAACCCAAACGTCGAGGAAATATATCTCCTGTATCTTTTGAGATCAAGAGGCTCGGGGATTAAAAATATATTTCTCTTTTTCTGAAGGAACTAGTCTGAGATCTTCGATTTTTTACTAAATATATTTTGTCGCGAAATCCTGGATCCCCTACCCAATTGTGTGGTAAACTCCATTTGGATCCAAGATCTCTTCACTACAAATCCACGAGCGGCTTTTGTCAAGGGATTCAGTGGAATCATTGACCCACCATTGAATTTTGTCGAGGGATATTCGGTGGTGGGGGACACACGTACAATCTGGGATCCGTACACACGTCCGCGCGCGGTGGAGATGATTATATAATGGTAACAATAATGGTACCCTGGCGTGCGAAGACAGTACCCAGCTGGCGGCTATGAGCGGAAGTGGGAGCGCAGACAGCACTTATTTGTAAGCCCCGCCCCTTCCCATGCGGGACCGCCCATACACCAACACCGCGCTGCCCGTCTCACACCGGGAATAAATCACCATCTCGGCGGTAAAAACGCGCGCAGGACCCCCCTGGCCGGCCGCAGTGCGGGCTGCAGTCAGACTGGTCAGCAGAGCCGCCACGGGTGCTGCCCGCCCTGCCTGGTCAGCCGGCTGGCCGGTCGGCGGTATGTAATTACATCTTGTTAGCCACAGACAGACAGGACTGCCACTTACGGCGCTCACAGAGCTCTGTTTCAATCGTTCACTGGTGGTGGGGTGATTGGTTCTGGCCTGTTCGGCGCTGGAACGGGTTTAGCCCGCCGGCTTCGGTGCCAGCCGGGCCTGAATGAGATTGATTGATAATTGCTGAGGAAGAGTTACATTGTCACCACGTCACGGGGACACATAGAGTGATTAATACCCAGGTAATGTATCGCGATTACAATTAATGGCATCCAGGCGGCGGAACATGTAATCATACCCTCCAGATAACTTTTACGTGCCATTTCATTGGCATGTAACGTTATCAGAATTTAATACCGATATCGGGTCATATCCAACAACTGTTTGATGCCAGTTTAGCTTCAGTTGATCGATAAGCTGCTTCAGGAGAGCAGGCCAAAGAAGTTGAGGCTGGAAGGGGTACAACTGACTGAACATCGGATCCATTACGAACACACATGTATTGTCCCACCGAATGAGACTGAATGCCAGCACAACAACGCATCACCTCACACTTGTAAACCTTCCGCGTCGCCTGTGATCATCCCCATAGCTTTCCGGCTATCCATGTCGCGCAGGGCTTTTTCCTATAGGGCGGCCTCGTCTTGGAACCACCTGACGCCGGCCGTTATGGCCTCCCGGAGCCTCGCCGTGCTAAAATCCCAACTCGAAAATTGTGACGACGGTGTGTGAAAGCTTGAATTCGTTCGTTTTATTAACATAGTTACCACGATTTCTTGTGTGTGTGCGATCCGTGTTTTAAATTGTCTGTCGTGTTTTTCGTTTGTATCGCCCAACTTGTATCCTTTTCACTCGAATCGAACATTAAGCCATTTATATGGAATGATTCGCAAATACATGAACAGTGATAGTAACCGCGACTGACTTCCTGTGTGACTCGTGACCCCGTTCTCTCTGGCTACCGATGTCCACGTCCCCCCCCCCCCATCCCCCCACGCAGGTGTCCACACAGCAGGCTCCCCAAACACAGTGCCCCACAGTCCAGTTTAAACAGCGTATGCAAACACCGCAGTGCCCGGTCCCCTGTGTGCCATTCCACACATTCATCAAATTCGACCTCTCCGCCCAAAAAGCCATTTGGGTGTTTTTATTTGTTCAGCGCGGCGGTGGCCCCCCGGGGGGTCGGCGGCGGGCGGCGGCGGGCGGCGGCGCGGCGGAGGCGCGTCTCTGGCGCCCGCGTATTGTTCGCTGGCACGGCCGACGCGCCGCCATCACATTTCCATAGCCGGCCGCGTCAGAATGCGGCGAGAGGCCGGCGCGGCGGTCAGCTTTTTCCTGTCGGACCATTTATCTGCCGGCTGGTAAGTCATCGCCAGCGAGCGGCGCTCGTCCATCACGGACCGCGCACAAATAAATCAATTCCCGTGTTGGGTTGTCATGGTTACACAGATCAACAGCGATTAGCGGCGCTCGCGCTCTCTCCCGCTCTCCCGAAACAATGGGGGCGCCCTACGGTCGGTAGGCGATCCCCCGGGGTCCCCGGAACGGCCCGGAGTAGCCCGGAACAGTCAGGGCAGCCCGTAGAAGTCCGGAGAGGCCCGGAGAAGCCCGGAGAAGCCAGGAGCACAGGAGATGAGGAGCAGCGAATCCTGATTCCATGCAGTCGAGAGACGCACTGCTCTTATGTGTGTCCCTGAGCTCCGAATAATAGTTTGTAACCGTCAGATTCTTCGATGGGACCGGCATCGTGAAATAGAGATTGGGAGAGTCGGCTCGCAGTGACCTGAGACTGGAGACTTCAACAGCCAGTATGTAGCGAGCACCAGTCGGAGATGTAGTTTCTCCAGTTGTTTGCTTGATAAGGAAAGTTAGTATTTCACGCATCTGTTTGTATCTAACTTTGTTGCGAATTCCAACAGCATCGTCCATAGCTCAGTGTTGATTTTTTAATACTTTTTTTAAAATAAATTTAGTCCGAATCTTTTTGAATGGATGGATTTCCGAGGTCAGGCCCCGCGCTAAGCATAGCTTGTTGCGCAGGCCCTGACCCCACCACCCGATCAAGCAATTCCTGACGTCCGGAAGAATTTAGAAGCGAAAGTGTTACGTGCCCGACATGACTGGACACGGTCCTGAATAAGACTGGCAGGTAAATCTTGGGAAACATTTTAAAGTGAGTATCCCACCTTGCCAGATTTCTTGAAGTTTGACAGTAATGGGTATCTTGAGCTGAAAAATACAAATATGACTGCGGCTTGGGCAATTGATTGATATCCTTGGAGAACTCAGCAAGTTTCTCTTTTGTATGACGTATGACGTCATTAGTTTCTCACGGCCGGCTCCGCCCACTACAGTCTCTGTCAAGGGTCGGCCGCGCCGCTCGAGTGGCTGAGCTGAACACTCGGGTATTGGCGCGGTGCCAATATATAAGGGGTCGGGTCAGAGAGTGTACCGGAGGTCCCGGATGTAGCGACATACCAAACGGCCGGAAAAGTACGGCATAACATGCGGAACATGCAAAACGGAATCCAGTATTATGAGCCACTGGATCCAGCTACAGAGGAACGAATGGTGATGGTGTTCACTGTTCGATTCAGCAAAGCAAGATATATCAGCTGGAAGGTAAAGCAAATTTCCAGTATTTGAATAGACACACTCCCTTTAAAATATGTCGTTTTGCTCGTATGGACAGCTATGTGGACAGCTTTGCCCCCCCCCCTTGCTGATGTAAGCCGCCTCCAGATCAACAAATAGTCAGACGAACACCATCGCCAGGTGAGTGAGAGACCTCAGTGAGCCTCCTTTCATTTCTCCCGCAGGCTTCAATGCATGCAACTGCACGCGGAACCCACAAATCATTCCTCCAGTAAATTCCGCCCCATTACTGCACGCCACCTTCGAACTCTGGTTTCAATCGGCTCCACACAAGCCTGCCACAACCCTGTATTAGCGCCTGGACGTCTCTCATTACTGTGGCATCGGCGATAAGCCATTACAGGCTCCGGCCGAATGCGGCGTGCAGCGAGTCCGTCGCCGCGCAATGGAGAGTAACTCACAACGCCGGCCCGTCGAAGGGGAGTAACTCACGTCGATGGTGCGTCGATAGATCGGACGGGATCGGTTTACATGTACCACCCGACCTGATCTTCTCGCTCGGGTCACTATAGTATATACAGCGCATCGAACGGAGAACTCAGGCGAATCTGGTGGCTGTGTTGAGACTTGAGAGTGACATGCAGTTCGTGGTTTTGGTCTGTGTTGTATTCGAGATTAATGCACGACCTTTTCCAGATTATGTGCTAAATCATGCATGTCGATTTCTGTTACTTTCCATAATTAGATGAGTTTCGTGC
Organism: Chirona hameri; assembly: GCA_036785665.1. Lineage (NCBI taxonomy): Eukaryota > Metazoa > Arthropoda > Thecostraca > Balanomorpha > Balanidae > Chirona > Chirona hameri. The sequence continues at coordinate 12,339 of JAXIVJ010012496.1, forward strand.
TGGTCTAAACAGCAAAACAGGAATAAAACATGGGTCGAACAGTGAGCTATTGATGTTGATCAGCTTTCGGTTGTGTATCAGCCTCGGATAGGATTATAGACTATATGTAATTGTAGTTGTTACATGACTATTGTCACATTAGTGAGTGCATCCTCTCCCCACAATATCCGGGATCCAATCCCTGGGATCTGGATAAAAATCAGGACAGATATTCTGAATGTATTGATATCCTGGATCTGTTTGTGTTTATCCAGTCATCCGCCAGGTCCTATGTAAAATACCTTGATTTCTCGACTTCGGCCTCGGCCATTCATAGAATGTAAATATGTTACCATTAATTACTGGTGAAGCAGCTCCTTTCTCAAACCTATTGTTGAATAATGTCGCGAATTCCAAGAGACATTTCGAGACTTTATCGGGGATCCTATCGGACTCACTGTTTTGTGAGTTCACAGTTCCACGGTGAAATCGTAATACCGGATAGATGATTCAAAGATCTGTTATTGAATTCCGTTATCGGTTCCGTTGTGATCCAAAGTCCACTGTTATGTTTCGCCATGAGATGTTGATGTGTATAACAATACCAGCGATGGTGGTGATGATGGTGGTGATGATGGTGGTGATGATGGTGGGGATGATGGTGGTGACGATGGTGGTGATGATGGTGGTGACGATGGTGGTGACGATGGTGGTGACGATGGTGGTGATGATGGTGGTGATGATGGTGGTGATGATGGTGGTGATGATGGTGGTGATGATGGTGGTGATGATGGTGGTGATGATGGTGGTGACGATGGTGGTGATGATGGTGGTGACGATGGTGGTGACGATGGTGGTGATGATGGTGGTGATGATGGTGGTGATGATGGTGGTGATGATGGTGGTGATGATGGTGGTGACGATGGTGGTGACGATGGTGGTGACGATGGTGGTGATGATGGTGGTGACGATGGTGGTGACGATGGTGGTGATGATGGTGGTGATGATGGTGGTGATGATGGTGGTGACGATGGTGGTGATGATGGTGGTGATGATGGTGGTGATGATGGTGGTGATGATGGGGGTGACGATGGTGGTGATGATGGTGGTGACGATGGTGGTGATGATGGTGGTGACGATGGTGATGATGATGGTGGTGATGATGGTGGTGATGATGGTGGTGATGATGGTGGTGACGATGGTGGTGACGATGGTGGTGATGATGGTGGTGACGATGGTGGTGATGATGGTGGTGATGATGGTGGTGATGATGGTGGTGATGATGGTGGTGATGATGGTGGTGATGATGGTGGTGATGATGGTGGTGATGATGGTGGTGACGATGGTGGTGACGATGGTGGTGATGATGGTGGTGATGATGGTGGTGATGATGGTGGTGACGATGGTGGTGATGATGATGGTGATGATGGTGGTGACGATGGTGGTGATGATGGTGGTGATGATGGTGGTGACGATGGTGGTGACGATGGTGGTGATGATGGTGGTGACGATGGTGGTGATGATGGTGGTGATGATGGTGGTGACGATGGTGGTGATGATGGTGGTGACGATGGTGGTGATGATGATGGTGATGATGGTGGTGACGATGGTGGTGATGATGGTGGTGATGATGGCGGTGACGATGGTGGTGACGATGAGCTGCATCCCTACTACCACCACAAAACAAATCCAACCACCTGCCCACGACACTTCCATCCCAGCATCACAACTCCCGAACCATCCTCCCTTGCCACCCGTTCCTCTCTCCTCAGACACCACGGCTGCGCGGCGGCGATGACTGACGCGGATCCATCGAATTGCCGCACCGCGCCGTGTCCGCCGCTGGCAGCACGGCGTTCGCGGCGCGGCTAGCGACGTTCGCGGCGCTGCTGGCGGTGAACGCGGCGCGGCTGGCGGCGTTCGCGGCGCGGTTGGCGGTGAACGCGACGCGGCTGGTGGCGAACGCGGCGCGGTTGGTGGCGCGGTGATTTACCGTCAGCTGCCACCCGTGCCCGCCGCCAAATGAGCAAATAATTTAAAGTGAGACCTGTTTAGTGGAGCGGTCGGGAATGACTGATGGCCGAGCGGTGGTTTACATGGCGGAGGCAGGCTCACCGCGCACAAAGGCGCCGGGTGGGTGTCCGGCGGACGGGGGGGGGGGGGAGGGGCGGGGTGGTACCGCTGAGGTATACGCATGTAGGGCATGCGGTGGAAAATAAACTACCAATGGGGTACCTGAGGACATAATCGGCAGCAGAGAGCAGGCGTCTATAAGAACACAGTTGTGATTTTTTTGGACGGATCCATCCTAAAAAGCCGTATTTTCCGTCGTCAGAGACGTGATGGCAACCAATGCGAGCTATTCAGGTGAGAGCAAAATGGGAGTCTACAATTATGTACGCAAGGGTGTCCGCTTGTCTCTGTGACTTGTATAAGCCATTCCGTGTATTTACTTCTACTCAATATATTTTCTACCGAAGAAGACCCAGTATCAGATAGATGACGCTGATATAAAAATAATGGCTTCCGTTATCCCATCAACACAAAAACAAAACGGAGAATACTTTAGATATCTTATGGACTCAGTTACGGAAAGTTAACCAAATCCCAGAGCTGTATATATACTTTTATCTTATGCTGTGAAAAGTAATTAAATGCTGTGAAAAGTAATTACACTCACCAATGATGAATTTAGTAACTCAGTAGACAAGCAAGGACTAAAGTTGACAGAAGCTATGATAATACTTATTTGTGAACTGAGATTTTGCTGACTGTATAGTAAAATAACTATCCATCTATTAGCGAATATTTGACTGCTTAAACAAGTAGTCACGTATGTCAACGTAATTGCAGTGGACGTGCAGTTATTAACCTTTTATTTTCTTTGGAGTAATTTCCATTGACTTCGAATGATTCGTTGCTTATTACTCACAGGTTCTCTTGCAAACATTTATCGCGTTTGTCGGCCGGTGCTTGCTACGCAAACAGGAATTGATAAAGTATTCATTGAAAATAAAACAAACAATACAATTATACTTGTTCTCGCATTAATTACTGCATTACCCCGAATAGCGTGCCTTTGACTCTATTGAATTGTGGGTATAACCGTCAAACCTGCCTGTAATGTACGTCCCAACATCGCACAGTACTAGCTGTCTGCAGGTGATAGCTAGGAGCTACTCCCGGGTCACCATCGCACAGTACTAGCTGTCTGCAGGTGATAGCTAGGAGCTACTCCCGGGTCACCATCGCACAGTACTAGTTGTCTGCAGGTGATAGCTAGGAGCTGGCCCTGATGCTGGCCCTGAGCTGGCCCTGATAGCTAGGAGCTACTGATGCTGGCCCATCATCCCGTGTCGTTAGGCACAAGTGCCAATGCGGCTCATGAAACGCTCACGTTGGCACATTAGTTGCCGGGAAAATTTTGCGGCAAATGACCGGAATAGTAGTTTAACTTCTGTACTACACGAATGGTATCGTGACCAATGGCGTCTATATGAGCTCTTTAATTGAATGAGAAGTCAATGCTTCTCGGAACGGATGCGAATTCTGAACTTCCCAGTCCACACCCTCAGAGGTCATTCCCATCCTGCTTCTATTCCTGTTATTGGGCCACTGGTAATTTCGTATCAGCACCTTCAAGCTTCCGAAACGTCACGAATAATTCTCCACAGTATTTTTCACTCTATAGTCTACACTGGCTACATCTTTTACATATTTCACATCAGTTTCCATCTTTACCAGACATTTTCGTCTCCTCCGCTCCAACCAACCCCGCCTCATTCTTTCCGACTTGTCCATCTCCACATTCTTGTTTTCCCAACATCTCCACCTCCACAGTCCACACCAGTCCCGTCTCCCAACATTTCCATCTCCACTTTCCCATCTCCCAACATCTCCACCTCCACAGTCCACACCAGTCCCGTCTCCCAACATTTCCATCTCCACTTTCCCATCTCCCAAACATTCCCATCTCCACAGTCCACACCAGTCTTGTCTGCCCGATATTTCCATCTCGAGAGCCCGTGCCCGATGCGTCGGCCCTCCGCGCGCCGCCACACGGGGGGCGGATGTGCCTGAATAGGACGAAAATTGGGTGTGATATATGCGCGCATTGAGCGGCGGACAAGCGGCGAGCAGCGGCGCACAAGCGGCGAGCCGCGGCGGTAAAAAGGCGAGAGGCGGTGCGTGGCGGCGCGGCCGACTCCGGATAAAGGGGCCGGCGCAGCCCCTCGCCGCCATTGACTCCGGAGCGGCGAGTTTGTCGTCAGCGGGCGTGACGTCTGTCGGCTGCCAGCGGCACCACAATGGACAATGGAGGACTGCGGGACGGTCCCGGACACGTCTCAATCGGCTCTGACGGGCAACTGCCGGACGACGGGAGGACGGATATTGTTCACGGCAGAGGGTATCTTTTAACGTTACACGCGCTGCTGTTGCTGCGATCTCAATGCTGGGGGGAGATAGACAACGTAGTTTTAGTTTTGGGATAGGTCAACAGGTTAATAGGCTATCCAATAAGGCATAACGGTTTGCTCATGTTTAGCCCCGTTTGTCTTTGTATGATAATTTCCAGTCAGTTTGTCTGTATTTTCAGGTGACGTTAAGCTCGCGCAAAGACTTCGGATTCCTACATCCGAACGGACCACGGTTTTCAGACAAGATGTGATCAAATGCCATCAATGTTTAGCTCAGGTCGATAGTTTTTGATAGCGTGAGGTAACTTAAATAATGAAACCAACTTACCAACAAGGCTCGCCTGGTAACCAGTATCTTCTGGCTAGGTCAAGACCTTTTGGCTGAAAGCTCGCGCTGTAACCGGCGCGTTGCTGCATACAGATCACCTCTTTCCTGCACTCCTCTAACCAGTTTATCGTTATTGAGCCAAATCAACCGTTAATCTGGCTAAACTTACCATATATATGGACAAGAAGGCAGGTCAAGTAGTCTCTATTCCATCGTACGAGCATGCACACTGATGACGTCCTGAGGCCCTGCCGGTCCTGAGGTCAGTTTTATGGTTATCCACTCGTTCTATGTAACGAGGTATCGGAGATATTGACCTATTGGTCGTTGACCTATTGGTCCGTACGTGTACATATATTCTGAGCCAAACTATGACCGAGTAACCGTCAGCAAGACCACACTGCTCGGCACGAGACCACACTGATCGGCACGAAAAGCGTTTTCATTAACCATCGCTAGGTTAAAGCGCATAGGATAATTACATTGAATACATTAGAGAATTTGAGGCTCATCGACTGGAGCTCTGTTGTGCGCAATAGCGATTCTTGTGAGCTGCGATATAATTATTTATCTTCCGTAATGATACAAAATTTGAACGAGCACGCCCCTTTGCGCAGGTTTAGAGTTCATAACCCTTCACCTCCACCGGTGTCTGACGAAACTTTAGAGTTGATGAATCAAAGACGGTCAGCGAAAACTGTTGGGGACATGAATACTTACCAGTAAGGCGCCGTAGTTGGCGATGAACGAGCGATCGCGAACGAAATGTATGGTGAATTTCAACTCGATCGGGCAAGGAGTTTCTGAGACACTCAAAAAAGGTGCGCACATGCGCACATGCAGAGGCACCCCACCCCTGACTTGTGGGAAAGAGGCGGCTGAGAGGTCCCTAACCACACACCAAATATTAACACAATCGGCTCAGCCGTTCCTGAGATATATAATAGGGGTGTGCACGTGCGCACGTGCAGGGACCCCACCCATGATTTGTGGGAAGGCGGCGGCGGAGGGGTCCCTAACCACACACCAAATTTTAAAACAATCGGCTCAGCCGTTCCTGAGATATACAATAGGGGTGTGCACGTGCGCACATGCAGAGGCACCCCACCCCTGACTTGTGGGAAGTGGCGGCTGAGAGGTCCCTAACCACACACCAAATCTGAACACAATCGGCCCAGCCGTTGCTGAGTTTTTACGAGAAAACACTTTCAACACCCCTCACGCGGCACGCGCCACGCGCAGTGGTAGTCACCCACATGAGTCGGCACCGGTCTGCAACAGGTTAGGTTGGATGGGGCTATTCAGCAAAGAAACCCTCTTGTCAATCGGACGAGCGGTTGCAGAGATATTAGCTTCTCAAAAGCGTCGCCACGGGCCGGGTCGGGCCGGGCCGGGCCGGGCCGCTCATATTCAGATTGTCCCCATATACCACGGAAGGACGAGCGAGCGCGAAGTGCTCGCTCGTACTAAAGTCCTCAATGCTCAGGCAAAACGGGCAATCAGAAGGGACAAGCGAGATAGCATAACGCATAAAGTTGACGAATCGTCACCGGCGACTCTTTTTCACCAGCTGAAACCGGTAATTGCACCGAAGCGTGGTCATCGTGTTGAACCGGAAAATTTGGCCACAGACGAAATTAATGATTACTTCGTTTCCATAGGCAGGCGACCGAGGGAGAGCGTTATGTGCCAGTTTCTGCGTTCCGGTATTGAGCCACTGAACGTGCCCTGCCTCGCTGGTGCGCTGGCGCTGACTCCGGTGACATTAGATTAGCTTAAAAACGTCATCTTCGCCATTCCAAATACAAACTCTTGCATTGACGGTGACGTTCCGCTCAAATTTTTGAAGATGAGTTTTTTTGCATTGTGGGACGATCTTTGCTCCGAATAATCAATACCAGTAGCGTTACGGAAAGCTGGAAGAGGGCGGAAGTCCTCCCGCTGTATAAAAGGAACGACCCTTCGGATCCGGCGAATTTCAGATCCATCACAATTGTGAGTTTAATTTGCAAAATCATTGAGCAAATCGTGCACCTTCAACTCACAAAATATTCGAAGGATCATTTTAGATTTAGTAATGATCAACATGGTTTCCTTTCAAACCATTCTACGTCTACAGCGCTCGTGACCATGACAGACGAAATTATTAAGGGAATGGATAGATCATATTTTTCTAACTACATATAGATTGATCATAACTTTTTAATTGGACTTGAGTCGGTGTTTTGATGTCGTCGACCATAGCACTATTCTTTTTTTTAAATGGAGCTTTAACAGGTCAGAACTGGATGTTTTAAAAGCTACCTTGAAGGTCATACTAAAAAAGTGCGCGTAGGGGAAAATGTATTCAAATTATTACCAATCTCAAAGGGCTGCTTCCAGGGCACAGTTTTAGGAAGTTTGTTGTTTCTGCATCTAAAAGGGAATAGTTCACATTTAACATGGGATTTTGAACTGAGATAGCAGATTTGTAGAGCAGATAGAAAAACGGGTTGTGGTGAAAGAATTACCTCGCTACGCTAAGTAATTTCGACACAGGACGAGTGTCGTGGTAGTAGATCGGGGCACGAAACAACTTCTTCTAAAATGGACCCTTTTAGAAGACGCTGTTAGGCTGTTTCGTGCCCCGATGGAGGCAAAACCTGACACTCTGTGACGGATATCCATCTATCGTCCAAACAAATCCATATTCGTTTTTTTCTTCTTCAGCTCGAAATACCCCGTATAGCCAAATTTCAAGACAACTTTCAAGGTGACAAAACTTGAAACTCTTTGACGGATATCCATCTATCGTCCAAATGTCCAAATGTCTCTTTAAGTAATGACATTGCATCCCGTCTTCTATTAACGGCTTCTGCGTCACTCTCATTCGATATGCAGATGGCACACAGTGTGCTATTACGGGACCACGTGACCAAATACGAGGCATGGAGAGTGCTATGGAGCATGTTCTAGGAATGGGGTGGGGGACAATTGTGTAAGGTACCATTTTGTTTTGGGTTCATAAAAACAAGGATAATTTTTCATAATGTAAATATTTTTTATTATTGGAAAAAAATGCGAAATGAACTCAAAAATGATTAAAAACTAAAACAATTAAGCTCATGTCCTTGTAGTTGTGACGTCACGGCCATAGTGAAAATAAAAAGTGCCGTCACAAATCACGAGTGTCGTGACGTCACAAACAAAATCAAGATTTTTTTTGGGTAAAATATGAGAAGCTAAGAGGAAGTTTTAGGACAGAAGGCGGTCTAAGATGTGTGTGAGAAGTATATCGAAAAATCGCGAAAATATGTTGAATTTGTTATGCGTAAAAACCTGCCCCCCCCCATTTTGAGCAACTGTTTTTTGCAAAACGGGATGATGGTTAATGCAGCTAAAACATAACTGATCGTATGTGGTGGCAGGTGGCAGATTGCTCGGATAGGAATTATGCCGAAGGTGACATTTATGGGTGAGGACCTGTTGTGCGCAGAATGTGTTAAGAATTTAGGTGTGGTTATGGACTCAACACTGTCGTGGCAACCTCACGTGAAACATGCCATAAACCGATGTTTTGGTATTCTTATCGGAATCCTCCGTGCCAAACACGTTCTGTCAGCATCTGTCCTGCCCGTATAGCGGATTATCTTGTGATCTCTCACATTATATATTGTACACAGGTATATGGTAGTGCTAGCAACAATGTTATTGATGAACTTCAAAAGGGGCTCAACTTTGCTGCACGAGTCATCTCTGGTCGTCGGACATACGATCATGTTTCAGATGTCCTAAAGGAGTTAGGTTGGCTCACTGTTCCGAAACTTGTAGAATATTTTGATGTATGTATGATGCACAAGATTCTAACATTAAACCTGCCGGTCGGACTGCGCCAAAGCCTGTCATTTAACCATCAATCAGGCATGCTAAAAACGCGACAATCATCTCACCTATCGCTTGTTCATCCACGCAATAACCATGGAAAGCGCACCTTCATATACCGTGGATCCAAACTGTACATTGTACAATCGCTAAGCCATTGACAATCATCTATATCGTCTTAGTGTGTGTACTTCTAAACGGCATATTATATAAATATTGACTGAAGCTTCTTGATATAATGATGCTGCTTCTTGACACTTGCTTGCGACGCAAATGTTGTGCTTCGCCAATGTATGACGAAGGTATTAAAATAGCCCTATTGTGTGGAAATGCCTGATGACGAGACATAAATAAATACATAAATAAATCATCTTACATTTGACGAGGGGGTGTGGCTTTGTCCCTGTCACTTAACCCGCGAGTCACTGGGGGTCTTTTTTTAGCCCCCCCCTTGGGAATATTAGGAATATCTCAATAACTGATGCAGATATCGACGCCAAACTTTCAGTACCTTTCCGAGCATCATTTTTACACCTTTTGAGAGAAAAAATAAAAACATCGTCAGAAATTTTTCGAGATATAGTGAATTTAGTGACGTCACTAAACACGATTTTGACACCAAAATCGGCTAAACTTTTCCAGGCCGTACAAATGCTGCATTTGAAGTAAAATGCAATAAAAACGTTAAAAGGTAGAAAATTGCAAGGGCTAGAAACCAGCTATCTCTAAATTTCGAAAATTTTGTTTTTTTAACCCAAAATTAAAAACAATTTGTTTTTGAAAAAATGCTCACAAAATCACATTTTTCAAATATATTGAAAAAATGGAATATATGTCAGATAACGACATATGTGCAACTACCATACCAAATTTCCAAATGATATCAACTTTTTTGACTGTCATGGCATATAAAGTATGGGTAAATCATGACGTCATATTTTGACATTGCGTTTTTTGATTTTATTGACCGGATACAGACAAATAAATGACACCACTGTTTTTGTTAGATAAAACTGATATAGAAACATGCTTTTTCATTTCGATTTATCAATGAAATTTTTTTGACCTTCAGTGACCTGAACTTGATCTGAACTTGACACTAACTTCACGTAAATGAAGTCAGGTGGTAAAATGACTACCACTATCGAATTATACGCGTAAAAGCATCCATGAAACATGTGCTGCATGACTTTCGCAGATATTTTGTGTGTAGTGACCTTTTGTGACCTGACCTTGACCTTGATCTTTTCCAACAATCTCACTTTAGCTCATGTGGGATATGTATCATACCTTTGACAGCACTTTGGGTGATTATAGGCGCAATCGAAGGCCATGGATGGCAAGTATTGTCCATAAACTCAAATACCTCGATTTTGACGTTTGACTTGACAGTGACCTGACATGCGACCTTAATTTGACATTTTTAAGTTTGTGTTAGGTTTATCTCATTGAGCGCTTTCGAATGCCGCCTTGCGCGTCCCGCTGCGATCATGGTTCTGAAGATACCAGGGGGGGGGGGCTAAAAAGCCCCCCCCCCCCCAGTGAGTCGTGTTACAGAATATACCCCAGTGACTGCCGGGTTAACCAGTGATGTCACTATTCATACACCGCCATGATGTCATGGAACACTATAACCAGTGCTGTCACTATTCAATACTCATACACCGCCATGATGTCATGGAACACTATAACCAGTGCTGTCACTATTCAATATTCATACACCGCCATGATGTCATGGAACACTATAACCAGTGCTGTCACTATTCAATATTCATACACCGCCATGACGTCGTGGAACACTATAACCAGTGCTGTCACTATTCAATATTCATACACCGCCATGATGTCATGGAACACTATAACCAGTGCTGTCACTATTCACTATTCATACACCGCCATGATGTCATGGAACACTATAACCAGTGCTGTCACTATTCAATATTCATACACCGCCATGATGTCATGGAACACTATAACCAGTGCTGTCACTATTCAATATTCATACACCGCCATGACGTCGTGGAACACTATAACCAGTGCTGTCACTATTCAATATTCATACACCGCCATGATGTCATGGAACACTATAACCAGCGCTGTCACTATTCAATACTCATACACCGCCATGATGTCATGGAACACTATAACCAGTGCTGTCACTATTCAATATTCATACACCGCCATGATGTCATGGAACACTATAACCAGCGCTGTCACTATTCAATACTCATACACCGCCATGACGTCGTGGAACACTATAACCAGTGCTGTCACTATTCATACACCGCCATGATGTCATGGAACACTATAACCAGTGATGTCACTATTCATACACCGCCATGATGTCATGGAACACTATAACCAGTGCTGTCACTATTCAATATTCATACACCGCCATGATGTCGTGGAACACTATAACCAGTGCTGTCACTATTCACTATTCATAAACCGCCATGATGTCATGGAACACTATTACCAGTGCTGTCACTATTCAATATTCATACACCGCCATGATGTCATGGAACACTATAACCAGTGCTGTCACTATTCAATATTCATACACCGCCATGATGTCGTGGAACACTATAACCAGTGCTGTCACTATTCAATACTCATACACCGCCATGATGTCATGGAACACTATAACCAGTGCTGTCACTATTCAATATTCATACACCGCCATGATGTCATGGAACACTATAACCAGTGTTGTCACTATTCATACACCGCCATGATGTCATGGAACACTATAACCAGCGCTGTCACTACTCATACACCGCCATGGTGTCGTGGAACACTATAACCAGTGCTGTCACTATTCAATATTCATACACCGCCATGATGTCATGGAACACTATAACCAGTGCTGTCACTATTCAATACTCATACACCGCCATGATGTCGTGGAACACTATAACCAGTGCTTTCACTATTCAATACTCATACACCGCCATCATGTCATGGAACACTATAACCAGTGCTGTCACTATTCATACACCGCCATGATGTCGTGGAACACTATAACCAGTGCTGTCACTATTCATACACCGCCATGATGTCATGGAACACTATAACCAGTGCTGTCACTATTCAATATTCATACACCGCCATGATGTCATGGAACACTATAACCAGTGCTGTCACTATTCATACACCGCCATGATGTCGTGGAACACTATAACCAGTGCTGTCACTATTCAATACTCACACACCGCCATGATGTCATGGAACACTATAACCAGTGCTGTCACTACTCATACACCGCCATGATGTCATGGAATACTATAACCAGTGCTGTCACTATTCATACACCGCCATGATGTCGTGGAACACTATAACCAGTGCTGTCACTATTCAATACTCATACACCGCCATGATGTCATGGAACACTATAACCAGTGCTGTCACTACTCATACACCGCCATGATGTCGTGGAACACTATAACCAGTGCTGTCACTATTCATACACCGCCATGATGTCATGGAACACTATAACCAGTGCTGTCACTATTCATACACCGCCATGATGTCATGGAACACTATAACCAGTGCTGTCACTATTCAATACTCATACACCGCCATGATGTCATGGAACACTATAACCAGTGCTGTCACTACTCATACACCGCCATGATGTCGTGGAACACTATAACCAGTGCTGTCACTATTCATACACCGCCATGATGTCATGGAACACTATAACCAGTGCTGTCACTACTCATACACCGCCATGATGTCGTGGAACACTATAACCAGTGCTGTCACTATTCATACACCGCCATGATGTCATGGAACACTATAACCAGTGCTGTCACTATTCATACACCGCCATGATGTCGTGGAACACTATAACCAGTGCTGTCACTATTCAATACTCATACACCGCCATGATATCATGGAACACTATAACCAGTGCTGTCACTATTCAATATTCATACACCGCCATGATGTCATGGAACACTATAACCAGTGCTGTCACTATTCATACACCGCCATGATGTCATGGAACACTATAACCAGTGCTGTCACTATTCAATATTCATACACCGCCATGATGTCATGGAACACTATAACCAGTGCTGTCAATATTCAATGCTCATACACCGCCATGATGTCATGGAACACTATAACCAGTGCTGTCACTATTCAATATTCATACACCGCCATGATGTCATGGAACACTATAACTAGTGCTGTCACTATTCAATATTCATACACCGCCATGATGTCATGGAACACTATAACCAGTGCTGTCACTACTCAATACTCATACATCGCCATGATGTCATGGAACACTATAACCAGTGCTGTCACTATTCATGCACCGCCATGATGTCATGGAACACTATAACAAGTGCTGTCACTATTCAATATTCATACACCGCCATGACGTCATGGAACACTATAACCAGTGCTGTCACTATTCAATACTCATACACCGCCATTATGTCATGGAACACTATAACCAGTGCTGTCACTATTCATACACCGTCATGATGTCATGGAACACTATAACCAGTGCTGTCACTATTCAATACTCATACACCGCCATGATGTCATGGAACACTATAACCAGTGCTGTCACTATTCATACACCGCCATGATGTCGTGAAACACTATAACCAGTGCTGTCACTATTCATACACCGCCATGATGTCATGGAACACTATAACCAGTGCTGTCACTATTCATACACCGCCATGATGTCATGGAACACTATAACCAGTGCTGTCACTATTCAATACTCATACACCGCCATGATGTCATGGAACACTATAACCAGTGCTGTCACTATTCATACACCGCCATGATGTCATGGAACACTATAACCAGTGCTGTCACTATTCAATACTCATACACCGCCATGATGTCATGGAACACTATAACCAGTGCTGTCACTATTCATACACCGCCATGATGTCGTGGAACACTATAACCAGTGCTGTCACTATTCATACACCGCCATGATGTCATGGAACACTATAACCAGTGCTGTCACTATTCATACACCGCCATGATGGCATGGAACACTATAACCAGCGCTGTCACCATTCAATACTCATACACCGCCATGATGTCAAGGAACACTATAACCAGTGCTGTCACTATTCAATACTCATACACCGCCATGATGTCATGGAACACTATAACCAGTGCTGTCACTATTCAATATTCATACACCGCCATGATGTCATAGAACACTATAACCAGTGCTGTCACTATTCATACACCGCCATGATGTCATGGAACACTATAACCAGTGCTGTCACTATTCAATACTCATACACCGCCATGATGTCATGGAACACTATAACCAGTGCTGTCACTATTCAATACTCATACACCGCCATGATGTCATGGAACACTATAACCAGTGCTGTCACTATTCAATATTCATACACCGACATGATGTCATGGAACACTATAACCAGTGCTGTCACTATTCATACACCGCCATGATGTCATGGAACACTATAACCAGTGCTGTCACTATTCAATACTCATACACCGCCATGATGTCGTGGAACACTATAACCAGTGCTGTCACTATTCAATACTCATACACCGCCATGATGTCATGGAACACTATAACCAGTGCTGTCAATATTCATACACCGCCATGATGTCATGGAACACTATAACCAGTGCTGTCACTATTCAATACTCATACACCGCCATGATGTCATGGAACACTATAACCAGTGCTGTCACTATTCAATACTCATACACCGCCATGATGTCATGGAACACTATAACCAGTGCTGTCACTATTCATACACCGCCATGATGTCATGGAACACTATAACCAGTGCTGTCACTATTCATACACCGCCATGATGTCATGGAACACTATAACCAGTGCTGTCACTATTCAATATTCATACACCGCCATGATGCCATGGAACACTATAACCAGTGCTGTCACTATTCAATACTCATACACCGCCATGATGTCATGGAACACTATAACCAGTGCTGTCACTATTCATACACCGCCATGATGTCATGGAACACTATAACCAGTGCTGTCACTATTCATAGACCGCCATGATGTCATGGAACACTATAACCAGTGCTGTCACTATTCAATACTCATACACCGCCATGATGTCATGGAACACTATAACCAGTGCTGTCACTATTCAATATTCATACACCGCCATGATGTCATGGAACACTATAACCAGTGCTGTCACTATTCAATATCCATACACCGCCATGATGTCATGGAACACTATAACCAGTGCTGTCACTATTCAATATTCATACACCGCCATGATGTCATGGAACACTATAACCAGTGCTGTCACTATTCAATACTCATACACCGCCATGATGTCATGGAACACTATAACCAGTGCTGTCACTATTCAATACTCATACACCGCCATGATGTCGTGGAACACTATAACCAGTGCTGTCACTATTCAATACTCATACACCGCCATGATGTCATGGAACACTATAACCAGTGCTGCCACTATTCAATACTCATACACCGCCATGATGTCATGGAACACTATAACCAGTGCTGTCACTATTCAATACTCATACACCGCCATGATGTCATGGAACACTATAACCAGTGCTGTCACTATTCAATACTCATACACCGCCATGATGTCATGGAACACTATAACCAGTGCTGTCACTATTCAATATTCATACACCGCCATGACGTCGTGGAACACTATAACCAGTGCTGTCACTATTCATACACCGCCATGATGTCATGGAACACTATAACCAGTGCTGTCACTATTCAATACTCATACACCGCCATGATGTCATGGAACACTATAACCAGTGCTGTCACTATTCAATATTCATACACCGACATGACGTCGTGGAACACTATAACCAGTGCTGTCACTATTCATACACCGCCATGACGTCGTGGAACACTATAACCAGTGCTGTCACTATTCATACACCGTCATGATGTCATGGAACACTATAACCAGTGCTGTCACTATTCAATACTCATACACCGCCATGATGTCGTGGAACACTATAACCAGTGCTGTCACTATTCATACACCGCCATGACGTCGTCGAACACTATAACCAGTGCTGTCACTATTCAATACTCATACACCGCCATGACGTCGTGGAACACTATAACCAGTGCTGTCACTATTCATACACCGCCATGACGTCGTGGAACACTATAACCAGTGCTGTCACTATTCATACACCGCCATGATGTCATGGAACACTATAACCAGTGCTGTCACTATTCAATATTCATACACCGCCATGATGTCGTGGAACACTATAACCAGTGCTGTCACTATTCATACACCGCCATGATGTCATGGAACACTATAGCCAGTGCTGTCACTACTCATACACCGCCATGATGTCGTGGAACACTATAACCAGTGCTGTCACTATTCATACACCGCCATGATGTCATGGAACACTATAACCAGTGCTATCACTATTCAATACTCATACACCGCCATGATGTCATGGAACACTATAACCAGTGCTGTCACTATTCAATACTCATACACCGCCATGATGTCATGGAACACTATAACCAGCGCTGTCACTATTCATACACCGCCATGATGTCATGGAACACTATAACCAGTGCTGTCACTATTCAATATTCATACACCGCCATGATGTCGTGGAACACTATAACCAGTGCTGTCACTATTCAATATTCATACACCGCCATGATGTCATGGAACACTATAACCAGTGCTGTCACTATTCAATATTCATAAACCGCCATGATGTCGTGGAACACTATAACCAGTGCTGTCACTATTCAATACTCATACATCGCCATGACGTCGTGGAACACTATGGAATCAAACCAGTGTCCAAAGATGGCTGGTACATCATATGCCGTCAGAAAAAACACAGAATAGTCCAACAAATAAGCCGAGACCACTTACGCACACATCTTTACATGCACAAATCACAAATGCTATGAACTAAATTTGATGGATCTCTGCTTCGCATTTGTCGTTAGGGGTATAGTAGTGACGTATTTTCCAATTAATCCATTTTATGTGTAATTTTAACGTGGTTTTGACCTCTTAAACCTGTTTACTGTTAGTGATAGGGACGGCGGAAGAGGGGCAGGGGGAGCAGCTGCCCCGCCCCCACTCAAGAAGTTGGGGGAAAACATATGGTTTTGCTCCCCGGAAGTTTGTAAGAAGAGCCCTCCGGAAATATCTATTTTTTCCATTTTTTTTTGGGGGGGGGGCCGAGAAAAATTGCCGAATGGCCCTGAATGTGCTCTCGATCGTCCTGATGTGCTCTTGGTCGGTCTTCGGTCGTCCTGAGGGAGTCCTCAGTCGGTATGAGATAGACATCGTCCGGTTTGAGGGGCCTCAGTCCAGATGGTGAAAGGGCCCTCAGTCCTAAGAGGGGGCCCTGCCGCTCCGAAGGGCCCCTAGAGATTGTTTTGCCCCCCCCCCCCCATCTGAAAATACAATCCTCCGCCACTGGACATGTACCATAACGCACCAAAAATAAATGCGATATCTCCATCGCATTCATTGTTCCAGTTTTCGTGTCGTTAAAACAGTTAAAACAGTGAGAATGCAAAACAAAAATATATAAAATTGTAATGAAATAGCAATAATTTGCAGGGATTGAGATATACAGAGTGGAACTGAAATTAAACACCAAATTGAAAATATTTGGCCACTGGAAGCTAACTTGGAAGAAGATGCCAACACACGACTCAATATGTTGGCTAAATTGGATGAATCGTAATACGAATTGCTTTTGGCAGAACACAAACTGATCCCAGGAGTGACAGCTCAAGCTAGCTTCAGTAGGGTGGTAACCATACCTCCAAATTTACAATCCTTTTCTGTTTGTAACGATAGCTTCGTGTTTTCAATAACTAGGCATGCAAAGTTGCATTGTCATGCCATATTATCTTGCGTTATTTTGCGAGGAACTTCAAGCATCTACAAGCCTATATCATTTCGTTGACGACACCGCGCGCCGGTAAGATTTGTTGACGGCACCATCTGCTCTATGCTCCTCATTTTATGGACCATCGAGGCTAACCATAAATGACTTTTTACTTTCAGAACACAAAGCAGCTGTTCTCTTTCAAAAGCGATTAATGTAGCTCTCTTCGGCCACATTGTTTCGTCACTGAACAATGAAGGATGAGCCATTCACTGCAGCGCCTCGCAATTTAATGCCTTGTTGTGGAGAATCCAGCACAGCCACACGCAAGGCCACATAGCACCTTCATCCAATTTTACACTTGATCATATTCTCCCCCCGTTCGACCATTGTGTTCCGTGCATTAACACCTTCCCATTATCAAAGCCGGAACTGTCCAGTTACCTGGCCGTATTTCCCTTATGATCGAACTTCTTTGCACCACCGTCACTGGGCGAACTTTGAGAGCAATGCGCCATTTATGACGCATTTTATTCACCAAAATAAAACTTCCCCAAGCTAGCTCAACCCCATTGCGATTGTGAAAACTATTTCAACCGCTTAGTTGCGTATTGTTGAAGTCTGGAGAGTGAATGTTATATTGTAGAGTAGTTGTTGGTGTCCATTTAGACGTCAATAGAACTGTCCTGTATGTGACATAAACCAAACAACAAACACATGTCGCCACTGTCGTCAGAGGCGGAACTTTTTTGTGTTTCGTTGGGGTTGTAATTGACGACGGCGGGACCATGGTGGGGGGGGCTTTTGCAGGGAGTTTTTGCAGGGTGGGGGGGGCGGGGGCTAACGGACGGACGCCGTCAACTGGCTGGAGGGGGTTCCGTCGCTAAGCCGGAAGGGGCGCCGTAACTGGCCGGAGGAAGCAGCTCCGTCACTGGGGCCGGAGAGGGCCATGTGACTAGTGGAGGGGGCGCCGTTCACTTCGCACTGAGGGGTGGTGGGCCGTCACTCGCCGCAAGGGGCGTGGGTCACTTAGATGCAGGAGAGGCACCGTCACACTGTCCGGAGGGGGCGCCGTCAATGTATCTGAGGGGGAGCCGTCACTGGTCTGGTAGAGGGGCACCGATCACTCGCCGGAGAGGCTACGTCACTGGGCCGGAGGGGCGCCTTCACTAGCCGGAGCTCGCGCCGTCACCTGGTCGGAGGGGCGCCCGTCACTTGGTCGCAGGCGAGTTCGTCACGGGCTGGGCCGGCCCTATGGGCCGGGTCTGGGCTGGGCCGGGGCTGGGTCGGGGCTGGGCCTGAAGCTGGGCCGGGCTAGGGCCGGGGCTGGGCCTGGGCTGAGGCCTGGGCTGGGCCTGGGCTGGCCTGGGCTGGGCCTGGGCTGGGCCTGGGCTTGGGCCTGGTGGCTGGGCCTGGGGCTTGGGCTCTGGTGCTGGGACTCCAACTTTAAGGAAATCTTTGGGCTCTGGACGGCCTGGGCTGGAGATGTTGAAGCTCAGGTCAGGAGCAGCGACAAATATTTCAACCAGCAGTTCACTTCACAGCAACACAACTGTTGCTGTGGTTGTGGCATTTTTGTTTGTCTTTTTATATAGCATAGTTAGTTCAATGTTTCACATTTATATGTATACATAGTAAATATGCTAGGATAGTGATATGCAAATTTTGAGAAAAATATTTAAATGTTTAATCTGAACGGGCCGGACGCGGGCCTGGGCTCCAATATCTAAATTTGACCGGGTCTGGTCGGGGCCCTGGGCATGGTAGTTCATGGGCCTGTGACGGGACGGGCTGGTGGGGTTGGTGGGCCCGTGAGCGAACACTGGTCGCAAGGGCGCCGTCGCTGGCCGGAGGGGACTGTCAACGTGCTGGAGAGGCGCCGCCTATGGCAGGAGAGCATCTCACTGGCCGGGGCGCCCGTCACTGGCCAGCAAGAAGCGCCGTCACTGGTGCGGGAGAGCGTCCTCACTGGCCGGAGTGGCGCCGTCACTGGCCGGAGGTGGGCGCCAAGTCACTGATCGGAGGGGCGCCAAGCTTTGCATGGGCGCCTCGGGTCAAAGGACCAGGTCATTCCACTAGATAATCGTTTACCCTGGTACGCCGCTGGCATCTGACAGTAGAACCCTTACCCTGCGTCAGACCATATATTTCGCTGATACATTGTGTCCATATAGGTGTATACTGTTGTATGTAACAGAACATCTTTGACAACCTGAAGTGCATACATGACAAGGGTGAACAGCATGTTTACAATCTGAGGAATATTTTTGGTTTCGGGGTGCTGTGAATAGTGAGAAAATAGTCAAGAACCGGGAAAATAGCAGTTGCCAGCGAACGGGCTAAGAAGTCTACCCGAGGGCGGTAAGAGTGTGAAATAACCGCGCCAGGCGCATTCTTTCGATGGCTTTAGCGACAGCATCCGACATTGCAACAATCAACTGGGTTCCTGTTCCCCTTCACAGAGCTTTCTCAACGACTTTGCCCATGAAGGTCACCATCACTGAGACAGTGTTCCTTTCATAAGAACCATTAAAATTCCACCCAGCGAACTTTAAAACTTTTGGGGATTCCGGACACATTCCTGGTAAGCGCTCAGACGATGGAACGGAGGTAGGTTTCAGGCTGCAGCGTAGTGTAGATAAAACTTAATGTGGTCAAACGATTCATACTCTGGAAGAAGGCCAAAAGTCATGAAGTAAGAGAAGTAAGAGGGTGATCCTCATTAAAATAGTTCTGAATGAAAATGAAGGAAGGGGGATTAAAAGTACGGCTTTCTGAAATGCGTGCGTACTAGTGGTGTCATTCGGTAACCAAAATTTTGGAATACCCATAAAATGCCATACCGAATCGGTTATTGGTTGGTCAGAGAACAAATTTTAGGTATGTTACGGTACAAGCAAGTCAGCCGAATATGCATCAGAACAGGCCCACCTTTTTTGCAGGAAGTTCGGCATGTTATGCAGGTATCCAGCTGGGAAATAAGAATGGTCAGGGCAATTTCATTTGGATTCTGAGGCCATTCTTATAAAAAAATCGAGCTGTGGCTCGATTTTTTTTTAAAGATAGGGCCTCAGGACTTGAAATTTGTTATGTTTGGGGCAGTGTGTAAAATACCTGCATATTATTTGGCTTTGATGCAGCGCGATTTTCCGAGGCGCTGTTTCGAACGTCTAAACATCTCCCGCGCCGCGGTACTCAGACGGTCATTCTAATAAAAATAATAACAGCCAAGAGGCTCGATTTCCTTTTATAAGAATGGCCTCTGAATCATCAGTATGTATTATGTATAGTTGAGGTATTTTCTTTCCTAAAAAAATGCAACCCATGCATTATTGCATATGCAAAGTTAACGCTTGCCACCTTGTTACACCAATATTGCTCAGTAACATATTACTTGCTCAGTAATTTTGTGGTTATAAGGTGGACTTATAACGGGTTTCCAGTCCTGAAGTTTTTTAGAAAAATTTATGGTCCGAATGTTTTGTATGGATGGATTTCCGAAGGTCAGGGGACCCACGCTAAGCAAAGCTTTGCGTTGCGCAGACCCTTACCTCACCACCCGATCGCGCAATTCCTGTTGGCCGGCAGAATTTCAGAGGAACGAAGTTTTAACGTGCCCGACATACCTGGACCATCGGTACCTGCCCCCGCTCAACTGACGTCACCTGACCTTCAGTGCGACCGCTGCCAACCCGCCGCAGGCCCCATCCAGTCATGAGCAAAATAGCGAGCTCGTGATGCGACTCGAACCCGGGCTGTCCCACTACCGGGATAGGTCAGAAGTCCAGAAGACGATAAATGTTTGGATGAAAATCGTATAAAACAGAGTTTGAAAGCAAAAATGCCAAACGAAATCAGCAAAGAATATAAAATGTAAATTTTCTTTAAAAATGGCTATCTCCGATTCTAGAAATTTTGTTTTTTTTTACCAGAAGTCTCCCACTGAGCATACGGGGCGAACTGCTGTTGCAGTTGTATGAGCTTTAAAAACCGTTTAAGACTTATAACAGAACAGGGGTACCTCAATGCTCATTTAGTCCATTATTTCAGAAATTATCAGCGTTAAAACTTGGGCGTTTTTCGAGACTAGTAATCAGAGTGAGTAATTGATCGGCACTTAACTGTCCACCCACTTTTATCTTAAGATCAATTTTAGGAGTTTTTATTTTCTGCAAGTACCTACACTGGATCACAAAATTAATTATGCAATTCAAAACTGACGGGACTTTGTATTACTACACACTGTTCGTTCAGGTTTTGTAGTTTTGTGGTTTTTCTTATATCTGGTCCTTAGCGTTGAGAATTTGGGTGGTGGCGTATTAATTTTTATGGCATGAAAATTCATGAAAAATATATAATTTTATGGGAAAACTAGGTAACCGCTTCTGTCGTTGGAACTAAACAAGTGGATTTTCTTTCAAATATTAGCTTAATTTACCGGAAATATGCCATGAGTGAGGTGTTTTTATTAGCATAAATGAGATGACTGCTCTGCCTCAGGCCGGGTCCTGCAGAAGGAAATACGCGTGGGCATTCACCGCGCAACTTTCGAATAGTCTCCAATACGTGCAGAAAGAGGTAATTTCACAAAAATGTGGCTTACCATGGGACTTCTACCACCTTTATAAGTACGTTTTACTATGCAACTCAATTTATTCGGGGGAAAACCGTATAATCCCTTGTAATATGTTGTAGCTCTATTGTTGGATTTAATGTTAAATTTTATGACCAAAACTTACTATACATTTTAAAGTTTTTTCCCTTTCTTCTGAGTTCATTCTATTTATTAAATTGTTGAGTTTATGATTGTTATTGAAAAATCTTTTGGTGATATTTGCGGTACGTTCACAGTATTTAATTACTTAGGTATGCATTTACTGGCAATGTTGGGGTTGTAATATTCATAATTGGGGTGTGTAATTTCTGAGGATGCAGTTATAGCTAAAAACCCCAAAAGTATATAAAGTCCGCATGTGACTGTCGCCACAGTCGCCACTGTCGCACCCCGCCCTCCATGCCTCAGGTCACATCAGGCTGACCCTAGCTCTGTCGCTGATATGTTGAGTGTGTGTGTGTAGTGTGTGTGTGTGTGTGTGTGTGTGTGTGTGTGTGTGTGTGTGTGTGTGTGGTGTGTGTGTGTGTGTGTGTGTGTGTGTGTGCTGTGTGTGTGTGTGTGTGTGTGTGGTGTGTGTGTGTGTGTGTGAGTGTGTGTGTGTTTGTGTGGTGTGTGGTGTGTGTGTGTGTGTGTGTGTGTGTGTGTGTGTGTGTGTGTGTGTTTGTGTGTGTGTGTGTGTGTGTGTCTGTGTGTGTGTTGTTGTGTGTGTGTGTGTGTGTGTGTGTGTGTGTGCTGTGTGTGTGTGTGTGTGTGTGGTGTGCTGTGTGTTTGGTGTGTGTGTGTGCTGTGTGTGTGTGTGTGTGTGTGTGTGTGTGTGGTGTGTGTGTAGTGTGTGTGTGTGTGTGTTGTGTGTTTTGTGTGAGTGTGTGTGTGTGTGTGTGTGTGTGTGTGTGTGTGTGTGTGTCGTGTGTGTGTGTTGTGTTGTGTGTGGTGTGTGTGTGTGTTGTGTGTGTGTGTGTGTGTGTGTGTGTGGTGTGTGTGTGTGTGTGTGTGTGTGTGTGTGTGTGTGTGTGTGTGTGTGTGTGTGTGGTGTGGTGTGCTGTGTGTGTGTGTGATTGTGTGTGTGTGTGTGTGTAGTGTGTGTGTGTGTGTGTGTGTGTGTTTGTAGTGTGTGTGTGTGTGTGTGTATGTAATGTGTGTTGTGTGTGTGATTGTGTGTGTGTGTGTGTGTTGGTGTGAGTGTATGTGTGTAATATGTGTGTGTGTGAGTGTGTGTGTGTGTGTGTGTGTGTGTGTGTGTGTGTATGTGTGTGTGTGTGTGTGTGTGTGTGTGTGTGTGTGTGTGATGTGCTGTGTGTGTGTTGTGTTGTGTGTGTAGTGTGTTTGTGTGTGTGTCGTGTGTGTGTGTGTGTGTGTGTGTGTGTGTGTGTGTGTGTGTGTGTGTGTGGTGTGTGTGTGTGTGTGTGTGTGTGGTGTGTATGATGAGTGGTGTTGTGTTGTGTGTTGTGTGTGTGTGTGTGTGTGTGCGGCGCGTGTGTGTGTGTGTGTGTGTGTGTGTGTGTGTGTGTGTTGTGTAGGTGTGTGTGTGATGTGTGTAGTGCGTGATGTGTGTTGAATGCTGATCAGTGAGCAGCGATGTGTGGGCGGCGGCGTGGGCGGCGGACGGCGGCGGCGGCGGCGCGGCCGACCTCCGCCGCTCCCCTCCCGTCGGCCCAGTATCAGGTTTCCCTCGTGCCGCGCTTCCCCCTCCGTTAATGATTGCACGTAACCTTTATAACTGAATGGAGAGCTCTTGGCCGTCCCGTCCCAGGCCGCTCGGCGAAACAAAAACCTACCTGTCAGCGGGGCCGCGGGAGCGTTGACGACCACTTGTGACCTGGCAGGGGCGGGCGACAGGCATCCGCAGTTGGGGGAGCACGTCGGGGGCTTGGTCTGGAGTGAACCGGACGATTCGCCGAGCTCAAGTAGTACAGTGGGTCAAGTGGCAAGTGGTCAAGTGGTCAGTGGTCAGTAGTCAGAGTGGTCTGAGGTCAGTAGTCAGTCAGGGTCAGTAGTGAGTGGTCAGTAGTCAGTTGATCAGTAGTCAGTGGTCAGTAGTCAGTGGTCGTAGTCGAGTGGTCAAGTAAGTCAGTAGTCAGTAGTCAGGGGTCAGGTAGTCAGTAGTCAGTAGTCAGTATCTCAGTAGTCAGTATGCAGTAGTCAGTAGTCAGTAGTCAGTAGTCCCCAGTGGGTCAGTGGTCAGTGTCAGTGATCAGTGGTCAGTGGTCAGTGGTCAGATGGACAGGTGGGCAGTGGTTAGTGGTTAGTAAGTCCATAGTAGCAGTTGGTCAGTTAGTTCAGTGGTCAGTGGGTACAGTGGTCAGTGGTCAGTGGTCAGGTGGTCAGTGGTATGGGGAGCAGGGAGTTGTCAGCCGTCCGGGTCTCTGCCCTGAACGCGCCTCTGTGCTACCCACAAAGGGAGGGTCGGCTGGGAGTTCACGGTGGGAGAGGGCAGGAGCAGGAACCCAGGAGTGCGCGGCGCCGGACGGCTCGAGGCTTGCACAGGACCGGGAGAACTAATACGGAGGGCGATCGGCGGACAGACAGGGAGGATGACATGGAGGAACAGACAGGGAGGATGAACAGGAAGGACAGACAGGGAGGTATGGGACAAGGTGGGAGGACATACAGATGAGGACAGGACAGGGAGGACAGACAGGGAGTGACGGTCCGGGAGGAAGGAGTGGGATGAACGAATCTGGGAGTACTATGCGAGTGGAAGAACTGGACGGACAGACTTAGAGAGCGAACAGAAAGGAGTTACGGATTGCCAAGGAGGACTGAATAGAAGGATGGTTCAGGAAGGCCTAACTTTTGAGGACAGATCGAAAGGGAAAAACCGGGAGGAATTTTCGGTCTCTGAGGGACCCGGAAGCCTGGCCCTGGGAAAGCCGGCCCCAGACGCCGCCTGGGAGCGGCCCTATGGGAGCGGACTGGGGGACACGGCAGCCGACGAAAGGACGACATCAACGCCGCGCGGTGCTCCGCCCTGCCGAGCCGGAGCCCGCCTAGCTGGCCCAGTTTGTCATGTTAGGGCCCGTGACAAATTGAACCAGCGCGCCCGATATGCCCCGGGAGACGGCAGGGACATGGGAGAGAACACGGGAGGAACGGGCACACGCCACCTGACGACAACAGGCACTGACTAACCCGACAACCGCCCGATCTGCGTAACGTCACACATCAACAGATCCGGCTGTCGGCCCGTACTCCGCCCCGGCGATTTTCCGCGACGAGCGACACAACACACACACCCACACACACAGACACACACAATCACATCTACACACACACACACACAACCCACACCCACACAGGACCCACACCCACACCCACACCCACACCCACACCCACTACAGGATAGTATCAGTACACACCACACCACACCCACACCCACACCCTCACCCACACCCACACCCACACCCACACCCACACCCACACCCACACACACACCCCACACCCACACCCACTACCCACACCCACACCCACACCCCCAACCCACACCCACACCACACCCACACCCACACCCACACCCACTACCCACACCCACCCCACACCCCACACCACACCCCCAACACCCACACCCACACCCACACACCCCCACACCCACACCAACACCCACACCCCACACCCCACACCCACACCCACCCCCCACACCCCCACACCCCCCACACCCCCACACCCCCACACCCCCACATACCCCCCCCCCCCCTCCCCACCCCCCCCCCCCCCCACACCCCCCCCCCCCACCCCCCCCCCCCCCCCCCCCCCCCCACACACACACACACACACACACACACACACACACACACCACACACACACACACACACACACCACACCCCAACACACACACACACACACACACACACACACACACACACAACACACGACACACACACACACACACACACACACACACACACACCTCAACAACACACACACACACACACACACCCACACACACACACACACACACAACCACACACACACACACACACACCACACACACACACACACACACACACACACACACACACACACAAACACACACACACACACACACACACACACACACACACACACACACACCACACAAAACACACACACAAGTCACACACACACACACACACACACACACACACACACACAACACACTACACACACACACACACACACACACACAACACACACACACACACACACACACAGCACAACACACACACCACACACCACACACCACACACACACTCACACACACACCACACACACACACATCAACACACACTAACACACACTACACACACACACACACACACACACACACACACACACACACACACACACACACCACACACTACACACACACACACACACACACACACACTACACACACGTAAAAACACACACACAACACACACACACACACACCACACACACAGCACACACACACCACATCCACACAACACAACACTACACACACCAAACACACAACACAACACAACACACCACACACACACACACACAACACACACACACACCACACAACGACACACACATCCTACTAAACACACACACACACACACACACACACACACACACGACACACACACAACACGTAGATCACACACACACACACACTCACACCACACACACACACACACACACACAACACACACACACACACAACACACAGACACACACACTACACACTCACAACAACACACACACACACACCTTACCACCACACATAACACACACACACACACATCAAACACTACACACACACACCCACAACACACACATCACACACACACACACATAAAGACACACAGACCACACACACAATAGCGGGCTGCTGGTCCAGCACATTCCACTGAACGGTAGAGCTCTTAACAAAGGTGCAATAACACTTCACTTCAAACCTCGTGAATTTCCATCGGAATGTTGTCAGAGCGGGATATTCTTCCCCAGAAAAATAACGCGTTTTGATGAAATCAACATAGATGCTGGACTTCTTAAAATGTTTCTAAACTTCGATTCTTCTTTTCGAAAGTAAGGTTGCGATGATCAAGTTAAGTGTTCCCTGGTTTGAACAGATTGCAACAAACAGCTCTGTTTTGTCTGATGACCCATCGCAAAATGAGTCTCAAGTGTTTGCCCATTTATTCTATCAAATATTTGCATGGCGAAGGATGATGCAAACAAAAGATGATAAAACGTGATACGACTGGGGGATAACGTGATAAGATGATAACGTGATACGATGATAACGTGATAAGATGATATACGGAATAAGATGACAACGAGATAAGATTGATAACGTTATAAAATGAATAACGCGGCAAGATGATAACGTGATAAAGGCTGATAACGTGAATTAAGACGATAACGTGATAAGATGATAACGTGATAAGATGATAAACGTAATAAGATGATAACGTAATAAGATGATAACGTGATAAGATGATAACGTAATAAGATGATCACGTGTATAAGATGATAAACGTAATAAGATGTTAACGTGATACGATGATACTTGTGCTAATTGAGCACAAGGACTGTGGACTGGAAAAGTTCCGGCTTCTAATTACGCTTCGATGAAAGTGTCATCGAGCCATGCACTATCAGAATAAGTTCAACTATTTGATGTGTACAACAAGATTCGCTATGGGAGCTAGCGAAACTGGAGAAATTGACAAAATGTAAACTAAAGTCACTACACAACAACAAACAAATGA
>JAXIVJ010012497.1:0-30000 GCA_036785665.1 Chirona hameri
TTTCAAGTTAAAGTTGATAAGCGTTCCACACTTTTAACGACCGGTACTTGCAAGTACTTTTGGTCCTCATCAAACTGCGGGCTTTTCCCGTATTGCTTTTTTACGCAATGGAGTGGCAAATATGTTGTGCGTTCTGCTTGTTGTGATTATATGCCCGGCGATCTTCTAAAACTAACAGCGATTGGAAAAGTGGCAATAAAATCGGAAGCTCATCGATGTACATCAACGGCGGCATAGTGAGTGGTTGCGACCCTCATTTTTAGCAAATCGATTCATTTGTTTTCAACATTAGGAGTATTGTATAATTTGTCTGTGGCTGTATATAACACTATGCTTTATATTATCATGAAAAATAATAATTTTTCCCCAAAAAACTAACAAAACAATAACACAAAACTGGCAATTAAATCGGAAGCTCATCGATGCACATCGACGGCGACCTATTTAGCGTCGGCGATTTGTTTACAAAGTCATTGTCATGCTTCTCGGCGCACTTAACCATTGTGGTGAGTTGTTGCTAGTAGCGCTTTCGTTCTCCATGGCAACCAGGCGTGAGCCAATGAAAAGCCAGAACGTATTCCCTTTCTGGCTTTTGATTGGCTGACGCCTGGTTGCCATGGAGAACGAAAGCGCTACTAGCGTGTGTCCGAGCAGCGCTCAGTTTGATCGGAAATGTCACAGAGCCTCCAAAAATGCCGCAATCGATGTAAACAATGGCAGGGAAGGGCGAATTTGTCAATGACCTTCGTGAAGTACACAAGGTACTTGTTTTGTATTTTTCCCAAACTTACAACTTCGAATTTGGGAATAATTTTATTTAATTCTTAAATTTAAATAAAATGATTTTAAAACCATAGCGGTAGCCTAGAAATGGTTGCTAACAAAATCAAAAGGTCATTATTTCCCTTTAAGCAAGCACGGCGTGTCGGTATCCCGCCGCCGCGCGGCGCGGCGGCGGCTGGGTCGCGCGCTGCCTCGTCCGGGCGACCGCTTCTTCAGATAACTACTCTTTCGTAATTCAAGACGCAGTCCAGGGATTTCATTGGGACACGGCCCAAGCAACTGTGCATCCATGTCGTGGCGTATATGACGGAAGACGAGAAAGTAATTGCAAAGAGTTTCTGCGTCATTAGCGACTGTACTCGGCGCAAAACAGCCGGTGTATGCGTTTAAAAAAAGTGATGGAGATATTAAAGAGAGAAAATAGCTCGCTGGAAAAGATTAACTACTTCCACTGGCGGATCCAGAGGGGCATCAGGGGCAAATACCCCCCCCCCCCCCACGCAGGAATCTGGGGGGGGGCATTCAATACAAGTACCCCCTCTCCCCTCCCTCCCCCCCCCCCCCCCCCCCACACACACACAGAATATGAGAGGGGCATTCAATACAAGTATGCCCCCCCCCCTCCTCCGCGCGTTCCCTGCATTGGACGTGAGAAACAATGATCTTAGGAGAAAACTTTATGAAAACGAAGTTTTTTTTTTTCTCTCGAGGGATTTTAATTTTAAGTTTATATGTATCCTTTCCTTTCAATGATAGACAAAACAGCGCCCCCGATGCAATTCAAGGAGCCCCGGGGACACTTGACCCGCGCCCCGCTGGGGAGGGGGGGGGGCAGAATCTGCCCCCCCCCCTCCCGGATTTTCTCTATAACTTGAAAACTATGACAGATATCAACGTCAAACTTTCAGTACCTTATCCTGCATCAATTATACGTATTCTCACCAAATTCCAATGCAATTGATGTAGTATCTTGGGAGATAAAGACATTTTAATGACGCCATGTCATGCCATTTTTGGTAGAAAAAAACGATACATGTTTGAACAATCGTAGAAAATAGAGTTTTGAAGCAAATTGCAAATACAAAACACCAAAGAAAGGATATGACATTTGCTTCAAAATGGCTGTCTCAGATTTTCGATTTTTGTTGTTTTTGACCCCCAAAAATAAAATAACAACTTTGCGGAAAAAATATCCACGAAATACATTTTTGTGAATTTGAAAAGTGAATTTCCTCAGCTCGAATACCAAAATAAGGTGACCGGCCCAAATCCGCGGAGAAAAAATGGAGTACCTTTTTGCCACAAAAAGATGCCTCCCGACGTGCCACGGCAAGGGCCCCTGTGACGGAGTAGGGGGAACTGTTCAAAGGCTCATTGCGCGAGCGAGTCTTCAGAGGCCGACAAACAACCAGATCGTCACCCCAAGGGACATGTTCGACTTTTGCACAACTTCTCTGACAGGTTAGCGTGGCTGTGATGGTTTAGCAATACTTACGCGGGCACTTAAGATAGTTACTGGATATTGTTAGTGTTTTACACATAGATAAACCACTATGTTGACACTGTTGAGTCACATTAGTTGGGCATACATCAGTAAGGTATTTTGGTCACCTTGTTTGCAGTTTCAAAATACTCTTCAAATTGAGCGCCGCAACTGGTGGATTGAAATGAAAGGCATGCTATGCTGCATGTTTTCGTCTCTCAACAAAATAGTATCTCTCAACAAAATAGTATGAAGTCCATCGTTTTATAGGGACAATGTAGCATATATGTTGAGGCTTTCGCCGTCATGGGAACCAGGGGGTTCCACATGTACGAGCCAATCAACGATAGGGAGATCAAAGTCCATGCAACTTCGTGTAGCTCTGCGCTCCGCGTGTTCCGTACGATCAAGTAGACGTACTTTGTGTACAATACCTCGTTTATTTTAGCTGCCGCTAGCTGCCGCTATTAGGTGAACGTTTTCAAGCGTTTATGGGTCATGGCTGTACCCAGGTGTGCACTACATATATTAATCATATTGATGAATATACGCGTGGTATCGACGATTGTGTTGCTTTAACCCTCGCCAGTGCAAGGGGTTGATGCCAGCTCCCCCCTCGGTTTTTTTTTCGGGAATAACTCGCGTAAATATAAACCGATTGCGATGAAACTTTCAGTACCCTACTTGTGAACAATTTGACACATATTTTGACATTTTTAAGCTGTTGGTCACATGACCCGTGACCTTTTACCTGTTTTTCAAGGTCATGTCAGGCGCAAATGGCGTCCCTAGTATTGAGCCTTGTAACTTGTGCATTTTCACAGTGTTTGTTCTTCATGAGCATATGCACAGGTGTTTTCAGGTGACAGTTGTGGTTTCCATTGAGATTGTCACCTCGATTGACCTTTCCAGAGGTCAACCGAGGTCACTGACCTCCGATGACCTCATATTACTTTTTTGGCTTCTGGCAGTTTCTAGGACATTTTGTGACGCTGATTTCAAATATGGGATCCATTTTACATAATGATATGTTCCACTGGGATCATGCGCCCCCACAGGTCAATCGAGGTCACTGACCTCAAATGACCTGACATGACCTGACATGACCTTTTTGGAATTTGACAATTTCTAAGACATTTTGTGACGCTGATTTCAAATTTGGCACCCATTTAACATAATGATATGCTCATTCGCGATTCTAGCTCGATTAAATTCAATTTATACGCATTTACAATTTGGTTGAATTTTGGGTCATTGACATGACCTCAGAGGTCACCTAATGACCTAGGACCTTAAAATCAAATATCAATGGCTTCCTCTCATGACGACAAGCAACACGCTCGTTTTTAATCGAAGCTCTAGTTCAATTAGGGGCGAAACGCTAGGGGGTTGTACCCCCCCCCCCTGCAAGGTCACGCACTGATCGGACGCTGCACGGGCGAGGGATAACCCGCGCGGCGCTGGGGGGGGGGTAAATTTTACCCCCCCCCCCCCCCCTCCCGGATTTTCTCCATAACTTGAAAACTATGACAGATATCGAAGTGAAACTTGCGATACCTTATGGTGCATCAATTCTACATCTTGTGTTATAATTTTGTTGAAATTCGTGAAAATTTTGAGGAGATAATGACGTTTTAGTGACGTCATGTCATGTCATTTTTGGTGAAAAAACGTTAAAAGTTTGCAAAATCGTAGAAAATAGCGTGTTGATGCAAATCGCGAATAAAAGGCGTCAAAAGAAAGGAAATAACATTGTCTTTAACATGGCTATCTCAGATTTTAAAAAAAATTGGGTTTTTAACCCAAAAAAATGCAAAAAACTGATTTTTGGGGAAGAATTTCCACAAAAGTTTTTTGTTTGAAAATTTTCAAAAAACCGGAAGATGTATTAGAGAGCCGAGTATGAACGATGTGCATACCAAATTTCAAAGCAATTTATTTATTTTTGACTGACTTATGGCTCTCTAAGAATAAGGAACTCATGACGTCATCTTTTAAATTGTGTTTTCTGGCTTTTACTGACCAGATACAGACAAATAAATGTCACCACTGTATTTCGAAGACAAAACTAGTCTAGAAACATGCAATGTTTATTTAGATTAATCAATTTCAAATTTTGACCTTATTTGTGACCTGACCTTGACCTGAGGGCGATTATATGGTGTCAGGCTGTGAAAATGGCTGCTTATATCGAATTATACGTGTAAAATAACCCATACAACATGTGTCGCATGGCTTTCGTAGACCTTTGCCCTTTTGTGACCTGACCTTGACCTTGACCTTTGCTTAAAATTTCACTTTTACTTATGCGGGAGATGCATTATACATTTGGGAGCACTTTGTGAGATAATGGTTGCAATACAAGGCTTTGGATGGAAAGTATAGCCCAAAAACCCAAATACCGAAATTTTGACACTTGACCTGACCTTGACCTGACGTGTGACCTTATGTTAATAATTTCGGGCATGCGTTATATTCTTCTCACTGAGAGCTTTCGATCGCCGCCTTGCGCGTCTCGCTGCGGTTATTGGTTCGGAAGATACGAGGGGGGGGGGGTAAAATTTACCCCCAGCACTGCACGTTCGGATGGAGACCCCAGCCCCGCGCGGGTTAACCCTCGCTCTGGTGGGGTCATTTTGACCCCCTGGTGTTTTTCGGATATAGCGGAAAACGGCAGTGCGCAGCGCCGCCAAATTTGGTACAGCTATTTTCGACCATCAATTACCCACATTGTGTGAAGGTTTTGACCTCAGATCATCTCGGGTCAGGTCAACAGGTCACGTCAAGTGACCTTAGCTCCAAACATGTTTGTGGTCGTACCAAAGCCACAGTCTTTGTCCGAGAGATTTGAAACTTGCAGGATTTCATAAGGTCATAAGTACCTACATTTAGTTGATCTCGGATTTGTTTTGGGTATCGGTGACTTAAGGTCAGGTCAATTTCGTGACCTTCCCATAATAAGTCAATGGGAAAGTATACAAATGCTTCCTATTCAGAGAATAGGTATTTATTGGATCAGACCAATTCTCTCAGAATCATGTGATTTTAGCTTATTCTTGATGACCAGGTGCAATTGTTGCCCAATGACCTCTGCAAGGTCAGCTGAGGTCATCTGAGATCACCAGCACTTGTTTGCAAATAACTCCTGATATAATAAAGATAGAGACGTGCGAATGACACCACTGTGTTTGTCTCGTAGTCACGTCGCCCGATATGCAACATGACCTAACTGGGTCACCAAATGACTGACCTGAGGTCAAATTTTGCAGTTGACCTCACCAGGTCACCATTAACATGGTGCGAAGCGCCTTGACGAGACCAAACACGATAGTGTTAACATTATTGATCTATGTTTAACCAGTAAAAAGTTATTCACAAACAACTTTTGGCGAACAAATACCCTCGTGACCTTTGGTGACCTCTGGAGCCTAAACCATTTACCTGAGCAAAAATCTAAGGACACCCAGTGCATTTTTCAAGATCTTTAGATTGTGTTTTCCGTTTGTTCCTAGCTATCATAGTTCCCGAGATATTTGGGGTGACCTTTGATGACCTCTGGTGACCTCAATATTGACCTGAGTCAAACAATACCTAAAGTAATTTAGAATACCGTTGACGAGAGCTTTCGAAGTTTTTTTCCGCGTTCTATCCTTTTTTAGTTTTATTCTATCCCCCCCCCCCCCCCCCCACCCCACCCACCTACCAGGGTGAAGTTGTCTGAGAGGCCCACCGGGGCAAGGGTTAAGCGAATCAGAGCCACCAGGCTGAACCCCTACAGTGCGGGAAGGGGGCGTGGGAACGCGTGAAGAGGTGGCTGCGGCAGTCGGCCGTACCTGGAGCGAGCATGGAGCGGCGGCTGGTGGCGGTCCGACGCACACGCCGCGCCTGCGGGAAGGAGTGCTATGGGAAGGCCCACGGTAATTTTCGTGGTTTCTAGGGTAAAAGGTCATGAGGAATCCAAATATTATAACAGTTTGAAAATGCATTGACTCATGTTTTTTGGAAATAAATTTTAACATTTTGAAGCTAAAATTTTCAATGATTTTGATTTTTGTAAAGCTATGCATATATGGAAAAGATATGTGCTCAGACTCTATCGTCTGTTTCTTTTTAGTTGGATCTGTGACGAATAGTTTTCAAGATAAAGCCAGTCAAACAATTCATTTGTGTAAAAAGTCGAAAAACAGCAATCACCCATAAAACTCCGAAACCGTAGCTCGAAAACTCTCTAAAAAGCCTCAGAATCGTGTTCAGGGCTAGAGAAATGCCTATAAGCAAATTTTGGTCGAAATTCAAGATGGTCGGGTAACAAATTTGCCTTTCGGTGGGTGAGTTGGTATGGAATGACCCTGCGATATGTTATTAAAATATTGGAATTAAAAAAATTGTGATTACGAAATTGTGATTACAAAATTGTAATTACAACATTGTAATTACAAAATTGTTATAACATAATCGAACCTAACCTAACTTTACAGCAATTACGGCCACAGGGACCACGTTTAGAACGCTCCGCTCGCATTCGCTCGCTGCGCTGCGACCTACGGGGGGGGGGGGGCTGTCGCCACCCCCAGACCCCCCAGACCCCAGACCATCAGACCATAGATAAAACCTAACCATACGGCGTAAATAAGTTGTCCAGTGTATTTACGCGGCCCCGCCCCTTGCAATTGTCAACAATACGGAGAAAAACGTTTTAACAACACGTACGAGCACTGCAAAAAAGTTCCAACGAGAGATGAAGAAGAAAAAGTTCCAACGGATCCACGTACGAACGCTTCCAAATGCGGTCCTATCGGCCAGAGCACCCCCTCTCAGGCGGCCAGAGCGCCCCCTCTCAGGCGGCCAGAGCGCCCCTTATCAGGCGGCCAGAGCGCCCTCTTTCAAGCAGCCAGAGCGCCCCCTCTCAGGCGGCCAGAGCGCCCCTTATCAGGCGGCCAGAGCGCCCCCTTTCAAGCAGCCAGAGCGCCCCTCTCAGGCGGCCAGAGCGCCCCTCTCAGGCCAGCAGCCCCTGCCAAACACAAAGCGCCCTCGGCTGAGTTTGGGGGCCGGGGCAACTGCCCTCCCTACCCCCTCTTCCGCCGCCACTGAGAACCTTACAGAGAAGCTCTCTCCAGTTTGAGCACCTATCGTGACTCTTTACAACCACAACCTCTGAGGCTTCATGTATGATACCTTCAACCTCAACCTCAACCTCTGAGGCTAAGCGAGCCGGGCACCTAAATAGCACTCCTGTGACTCAAGCGGACGTTGAGGCAGTTCATCACTATGTGCCGAGTGGTGGCTGATATTACTTTGATCCAAGCCAAAACAAACATACTTCAAGCAGAGCGCTGTTTGTTGATTATCCATCACGATCGTTAAGCTAGACCATTTATCGCCTGAAGCTGAGAATATGAGCTTCATGTATGATAGGGAGGCTTTGCTTTGTTTTGCTCTGATTTATTCATAATACACATGAGAATGCTGATAGTATAATCTAGCAATTGGTGCAAAAGTGCCAAAGCACTTAGTCATGGCACCGCTTGCAAACTCTGCGTGTAGCATTCGTTCGGCCGTCCACCAAATCTCCAGGTCTCGCGCTCCCTAGTTAAGTTTCAGAGCACCCCGCTCACCACCGCCGCGGCGCGACCTGCACGCGACCCACCCGCGAGGCAGTGATCATCCTGGTATCAACGCTGGGTTGAGAGATTGCATCAGATTGTGACCAGATTGTGTCCTATTCCTGCCATCCTGTTGTCCCGGTGCCTCACACATCAGTGACAGCATCTCATTATCGTATGGCGTGGGAGGTGGCTCATTTCCAATTCAGGTGTGATAACCCGATGGTAGTGTATGCATATTTGGGACCTACTTCCTCAAATTTGGAGCACCCCGCTCACTACCGCCGCAGCGCGACCCACGCAACCCACCCGCGAGACAATGATGCATCCGGGTATCGACGCTGGGTTGAGAGAGCACCTTTGTGTCTTATGCTCCTCCCACATGTGGGAGCCGAACGCAGAATCAATAATGCGTAGTACGGAAGGCGTCGTATTGCAGACTGTTGAGAGAACCATGCACAGGCCATACACTGACTCCTCTTGATGTATCGAACCAGAATGACATCAGTTGGCTTTAGCTTTTTCATAAATGTTGTCCAAACGTTTTAAATGTGGATGGATTTTCGAGGTCAGTTCCCGCGCTAAGCAGAGCTTGTTGTGCAGGTCCTGAGCCCTGCCGTCCGATCGGGCAATTCCTGATGGCCGGCACAATTAAGAGGCGAAAGTTTTACGTGCCCGGCATACCTGGACACGGTCCGTCCCGCCCTCTGACGTCACCTGACCTTGAGTGCGACGGCAGGCTATCCCAGTTAGGGGCAAATAGCGAGCGCCGAAGCGACACGAACCCGGGCTGCCACACCGGGTGAGGTCAAAGGCCCAGCGCTCTCCCTACTGAGCTACAGGGGTGGACAAGCTTTGCGAAATGTCTTTTTCCATACGTTCTTTGCAAAAAGTTAGGTAGATTAGAGAGAAATTGAGCTCCAACAACAGAGCTCCGTTTTACCGAGATCCTGCCGGCACCAGATGGCTCTGGCTCCTTATCATGTTGTTTTATAGTACGTAGTGTTCAGTGTCTAGGCGCAGCCTTTGAACCCGCCCCGCTCTTCCGCTGCTGGCGCAGAGTGGCAGTGAAGACCTCATATAAAGTCTGCACAGCGTGAGCCAGTCATCTGCAGACTGTGGGGTCCTTATCACAGAAAAGACCCAGCTTTGTCCGGTCCAGGTCATCTCAGAACCAGCCGAGTACTGCCAACCAGAGCTGAAGAGTGAAGACTGTACTGATCGCCCACTGTCGGCTGTTTCTGGCGATGTCGGCTGATTAAATACCGGCTTTGTCATCTTTCTGTGACTTCTGAAAAGCTGGGAGGATATGAGGAGGATCAAATGTGGCAGGGAATATTTTAAGGAAATGTCAGTGGGGAGGGGGGGGGCAAATTGGATAAACGTGCCTATTTTACAAAGGTAGAAAGACGTAATCCATATGCTAAAGAAGCGGATCATTGAGCCGTGTTTGGCAGTATTTCACCGCTTGCTAGCGGGGTGTAACTTTTTTTCTTAGGGGAATAGTATTTCCGCTTTTCACAGTATATTTTAAATAACGCCTTTTAACTAGGGTTAGTTACAAGTTACAACTTACAGCGCTGTAAGTTTCACTAATCACATATAAATTGTCTTCAATAGAACTTAGAAGACTTTCGAAATAATAATAAATGGTGCTTCACAATGCGGGCATATTACATTATATTAATGCGGGCATATTACTGTATCAGTTTATCAATTATAATGTCAAAGTAGACGAACTTACTTCAAGAACTGGAAGCTATTATGAATTTATTCACTTCATGTACTCATATGAGTCAAGTTCGAGTCTTCATTATGATGATGGTGATGATAGCGATGGTGATGTTGTTGATGCTGATACTGATGCTGATGCTGATGCTGATAATGATGATGATAATGGTGATGATTATACGATGATTTATGTTTAGGAGCACCGGTATATAATTTTATTATATCAAAAGTTGTTTCCACAGCATATCGTATCAATGTAGTGCGGGACGACGAAGAACGGTGTATTGCTACTTGATATAATTGTTTTGTAAAATGTTGGAAGCATTTGTAGGGAGACCGGGGTCAATTGCAACATTTTTTTTACATTTTCGAATATGGAGCCAAAACGTTTTGGGCTAGAGAGCTCTTTCTCGGATTTTCACAAATGTTGCTGTTTTGCCTCTGTAGCGGATGTAAAATGATTACGAAATAACTACTTTTAGGGGTCACAATTTCGGTATGAAAAAGTCACTTCAGCTGTTACAATCGACCTCAGGTACGGGGTTGATTGTAACAGCACTCGGGGTCAATTGTACCATGTTGACCTTACTACTGTCGGGATGAGAAAACAAAACACGAATCTGTCGGGGGCTTATTCCCCCCCCCCCCGTCTTCGTATCTCGGAAACCGCTGGACTGGTTCTCTCTGGGAAAGCGGCATTAGATTCCTTGGAGCATAAACTACATTCCTGCTTTCATAAATATGCGAAATTTTGTCATGGGCGGATACAGGTAGCAAAAAAGAAGGGGGAAACGTGCATTTTTAGAGATTCTTGCCCTGGGACGTTGTTTGAACGCAATTTGTTCATGTTGTTGACTCCTTTTTAAAGTTTGGGGAAATTAACCCAATGGTGTCCTCAGGCAATTCCAAAGGAGGGTATCTAAAGATGTCACTATAATATTGTTTTGCCGCTTTGATTTCTGTTTTAGATGCTTATAATTATATGTATATGCATGAGAATGTAAATTATGGTGTTTTTTATTTGTGCAGTGGCGTGCGCAGGAGGGGAAGTGGGGGGAAATTGAGGGTTGTCTTTTGTTATCTTTATCTTTGCTTATTGATATATTTTGCTATATAGTGTCACGCCATGGGTCCACAATTCCCCCTTATTTCATCACTGGGACCGCCTATGCCCCAAAATACAATTGTGATCCATGCAGATGATATTGTATGAAATTACCCACTGCAAAATAACGTTCAGGGGCACTAAACACATTGCTTGTGAACGTGTGAACACATGCCCCCAAAATCCGTCCCTGGAGTCACCCTTGGGAAACCAAAAATGTAAACAACAAAATATGAAACGTGTGCAAGGCATTGCTAAAACAGGTCACCAAGTTTCAAGTTGATATCTTTTGCTATGTAGTTACACGTCGTGGTTCCACAACTCGCCCTAATATAATCCCTGGAGGCGCCCATAACATTGGGACATGCGCTTGCGTCCCACCCCTGGAACCGCCTATGCCAAAAAATACAATTGTGATCCATGTAGATGATATTACACGAGATAGTCCACCGCGAAATAACGTTTTGAGTTACAAAACACCATGTGTGTATGCACTTGCCCCCAAAAACCTGTTCCTGGAGTCGCCTGTGGGAAGCCCATTCACACTCATCACACAAGGTGTGCAAAGAACAGCTAAGAAGGTTCACTGAGGTCAAAATTCTTATCTTTCAGATTTCGATGAAATACCAGTGACCCAAAATGCCTCCTAAAATACGTCCCTGAAGGCGCCCATGCGCAATCTAATTTGTGTTCGTAAACGTTCAACATGTCTACAAATGGCGGTAAAGAAAGGTGTGAAAGTCGTAGGCTCGTATCTACAACGGTTAGAGAATGGGCACTGATTCCCTTTGAAAGCCGAGTCACGCTGAAAAGCCAAACATGCCCCCCCCAAAAAAAAAACACGAGCCGCCCCTTGAAGGCATTTTTTTTTATGTTTTAAAATGTGCCCAATGAATATTTAGGAAAAGTAAAAAAGTGTGATGGCCGTATCTTTACTCGTTTGGGAACAGGAGCGGAAAAGGGGGTCGTTTAAGCCCCCCCCCCCCGACACTAATAGAGTTAATGAATGGTGTAGTGATATCAACTTCTATCGATAGCAGCTTTTATTGAAAATGAAAACTGGTTCCTTACTCCCTGAGCTCTCCCTGGATAAAAACAAAATCACAGTTCCACCTTGCTCAAGGCAAAAGCAAACACCACATCATAAAAATGCGACTTCGCAATGCATTAAGCTCTCACATCCTTAACCCTCGCCCTATGGGGGGGGTCCTAAAACGACCCCCCCCCCCCCCCCCTGAGGTTTGTATTGAATAACTTTTTACACATGCGGCGCATCTTGTTGAAATTGTCTGTAGCTGAATGTGCAATAATTATACGTATCTAAATCAAATCAAAATTTGAAGTGTATAGGACTATTAGATCGTGACCTACGACCTTTTCGTCAAGGTCATGTCAGACCCCAAAGGGCCATTGACCTGACCCCAAAGGTTGTCAATGGCCTAGATACTCAAAATGGGATGCCTTTGGATTGTACTTATGACAGGCAACACGTTACGTTTTACGGTGGCTTCCTTTCTCTGTCCGTTCGGAAGTTATACTAAGCGCCCTGTACATGTGCTGTAATGCAAAACGCATAGCAATTCTCATCTATGGTGACGATTTCAGTGACCTAAGAGGTCATTAACTGGCCCAGACCAAAACATCGGTATATTGCCAGATAGGTAATGCAACAACCAACATTTTGACGCTAACCAAATCGTTGTATACGGACAGAGCAAAATCGCTGTTTTTGGACGTGGTCGATCTTAGGTCATTCACTTGACCTGGAAGGTCACCCGTTGATCTGAAACCTAAAAATCGCATACTGTTATATTTATCACATGACAGGCAACATGCTGGTTCTTACCGCATTGCTCTATGTTGCTTGGTTTGGAAGTTAACAGGAGGGGGTCTTTTTAGGACCCACGCAGGGGGAAGGTGAGAAAAAGTCCCCGTAGGGCGATG
Source organism: Chirona hameri (assembly GCA_036785665.1). Taxonomy (NCBI): domain Eukaryota; kingdom Metazoa; phylum Arthropoda; class Thecostraca; order Balanomorpha; family Balanidae; genus Chirona; species Chirona hameri. The sequence goes on from JAXIVJ010012497.1 coordinate 12,650, forward strand.
GTTAACTCTTCCTGGATAAAAAACGCAGCTCTAGGCCCTTCTCAGGCTAAAACAACTATCTAATAGGGCTTCGCAGGCCTAGAACACTTCTTGACCATTTGTAAGTACTATATAGTAGAGGCCAATTAGCCAATCCGGCCAATTAGCCCCACTGGCCAGTCCGCCTACTCAAACTCTTGAATCCGCACATACTAAGATGCAGCAATGAGCTAATCATATTATAAAATAAAATAAAAGTTACAAGACACCCTCAAAAACACATAATTATGAACAGCACTCAACTCACTTGCCTTCAAACTCCGTGAGCAAAGGAAGCAGCTGACTGCACATATCCGGTCGCCGCCAGCACCGTCGGTCGGCGAGTTTCGGAACTATAGGGCCACTGTTACAATTCCCCCGTGTTACATTTGACCCCGGTCCCCCCTAAATGATACATTTAATAAGCTTTTACGATTGTTGGGGACAAAAAAGTAAATGCTATCAAGGTAAGAAAGAAATGCCCGTTTTTCGAGACTCAAGCCTTACCTGTTGAATTGAAACTTGCGAGCCACTTTCGCAAAAAGATCGTGGCAGCAAAATATAGCTCCACATTGAATTTGGCAGTACATTATGAAGTTTTCTTCAAAAATTACGTTTTTATCAAATACAAATTAAGTAAAATAATTATCAAAGTATTCATTATGGATCATAGTATTTCGTTCCTTTTTTCAGGGTGGGCAAACTTTCGTAATTTTGCTGACTTCGGGAGCATTTGCCCCCCTCCCTCCCCCCAGTTAACATGTTAAAATAGGCATTAAAATGTGGACAGAATAACGGACAGTGATGATTATTGCCAGCGTAGAATGCTCGTGTCAGCTGTGTTCAAAGGGCAAGGCTTTTGTGGCTGGTGAAGTGTCATCTTCCTTTTCAATAGTCCAGTTAAATTCAATTTCAGTTATATTGGCCAATTCATTGTTCGCGATCATTTCTGATGACACGCACAACTTTCTGAACGGTTAGCAGAAGTTGAGAGGTCACGGGAAGTTGGCCAACTGTTGGCCTGTGCAATTGTCACCAGCTCGACCCGGCAGATCAAACTTCCTAGCTCTGTCGAATATTACTGCTAGCGGCGGAAGTCGTGTTGTTCCACGGTAGGAGGAGGTGGTCAGGGTCGCGTGGTGCCCGGAGTCGTCCGCTGGGTGCCGTTTCCGTTCAGGACATCCGAACGACCAATCTCCACACCAGACCGAAAAGAGATGGCAATGTGTCGTGGCCATAGGAATGGCTGTTTTTGTGCAGAATCGGTAAATATGTGTCTCGTTCTTTACAGATCAGGTGCGGTGGCGTCGTAAACAGAGCTAAACTACGGCGTTCCATTTACATTAACAGGTGGAAGCTCATTGTTATACCTTATATTAATATACGAAAAAATAGTTGTCTTCTGGGTAAATCAAACTGATATCGATGGAAATCACAGATATCCGGTCAGTTTCGGGGTCACAAACAGTTTTCAGGGCCTTCGCAACTACTGAAGTGTAGTATTCCCATATTTTCGCATGCCGTCACATACCGGTAATATTGGCGTGCGAAATACTAGGCATGTATGCCCGATGGAATGCGATAAGAGCTAAAAGGCACCAGCAACACATCCTTTGCATTTTAGAAGAAGCTTCGGTGCTCGCTGTTTGCTCAAATGGGATGGGTTTGCTGAGCTGGGATGGCCTGCGGCCGTTCGCAGCGGTCATATTCAAGGTCAAATGACGTCAGTGGGCCGGACGGACTGTGTCCTGGCAGGTTTGGGCACATTAAACTTTCATTGTCAAACTCTACCGGTTACTGGAAATTTGGTCACTTGCGGCTTATCATAAGTCTAGTTATGTTCACTGAACCGTGCCCAAGTAGGTTTAGGCATATTAAACTTTCGCTATTCAACTCTGCCTGTTACAATACATTTGCGATCGGATAGTGCGGTTAGGGCCCGGGCAACAAACCTTACTGAGCGAGAGACCTGGAAATGCATCCAATAAAAAAACTGACAAAATATAAAGATACGTGTTCATGGCATATGTCCACTGTCCCGCTTAGACATGGCTGAGCCATGTCTAAGCCTGTAGCTCAATGATGGAATCCATCGGCCTTACCGACCTTCTCAGTTCTTAGAATCTCTCATAATGTGTTCTTGAATTATTCCCATATCAAATGTAGACCTTCTCTGAATAATTATTTCTGGCGGGCTCGTCCCTGCGACAGCCTATTTTCGGGGCCTGTTTTTTAATAAGGCCAAGTGACTTGAACCCGTAATTTATTAACAGGCTGTTTTGCGACAAATTATTTCGAGCCACAAGACGCTTTTTCGGTTTTGTTTAATGCTGATCCGTGTTGTAATATCTTCGAGACAAATTTTGTTTGACAAAATGCTTCATATGACTGTGGTTGGTTTTGATCAAATCACTTGATATTCCGGCTGTGTGCATGTTCTTCACCAACGATACAGCATTGGTGATTATTGCACCAGCATATGCATTTTCCTAAACTTTTGCAAGGTGGACTATTCCATTGAATATTTCGTTCGTATTGGGTTCTGCTCTGGGCTATAGGCTGTGCCGCAGCACACCGCTGTCTGGCGGAACAGCGTTGAACTGGACTGCTGCAACGGATGCACTGACAAGCAAAGGATCGGCTGCAGCCCGTATCGGATTCTTCGATGATTGCTACGATATGTCAGGCTCTTGCTGACTGATGCGCGCAATAAACTGCTGTTCACTGGCGTAAAGCTCAAGACTTTAAAGTTTTGTTTCGCCACTTCTTGTGGTTTTAGATCGCGAAGCAAAACTACTGTGAACGGCGGACCGATTGGGACCCTAATTTTCGGTGATAACTTTTGAATGCATCGAAGTTGGCGTAACGAATTTCTAGCAATGTACGTTTCATCCCCTGCGCTAATTTGTATTCTTAAGGTTGGTTAGTGTCAAACGAAAATTTAGGTAACTTTCCATTCACTCGTAATGTTAACAAATCGAGCTCGGATAGAGGTATAACACCTGGTTGCTCTGTAGTCCCGCCCTCGACTCCGCCCGCCACTCGCTACCGACCGGTCACGGGTCGGACAGCGCCGGTTCAAGGTCAGCCAGGGCGGAGCTAAGCTCTTACGTCAGATCATAGCTCCACCCTTTCACGATAGCCTATACCCACCGATTGAATTCCTTGCTCGAGTTTTAACATTACTAGTGAATGGCAAGTGCCCTAAGTTTCCGTTTGATATTAACCGACCTTGATAATATAAATTGGCGCAGGTTCTGAAATATCAAATGCGAGAAATTCGTTCATGCCAGTTGATTCTTTCAAAATTTATCGCCAAAAATTAGGGTTCCAAGCGTTTTGCCGTTCACAGTAGACGAGTAATTGTTGAAAGGCATCACCCTTGCCAGACAATAGGTGTCCGCAGGCGCCTACTGTAGTGATTACAGAGCATAAAGTTCTTGATGTTTGATTCTAATTCACGATTTCGGCATGCTAGCACATACGAATTGCAGACCACGCGGCATTTCAAACGACCCAAAGAGACCACTGCTTCTTCATCACCAGAGACATGTTGAACTTTTGTGGTTGTTTTGAATTAAGGCAGCTTATACCGAAGCAAGTTTCTCATTTCACCCCACTGCGGCCATACTTAGATATAAGAGCGCCTATAGAAAGCATGCAGCGTATTGGAGACACCAATTATTATATTGACAGAAACAAATGTTGGTGTGGTGCCACGAAGCAATTCAGAGTGTAAGATCGTCACACGTCACGGAAACTTCTAACAGAATATTTTACTTGAAAAAAAAATGTGGGGTTTAATAAAGTCTCCACTGAAAGGCAATGTTTCACCTTTCTGAAAGTTGTCAAATATACGCTGGTTGTAGTCGAAAATATGAAGTAAGTGCTGCTGAAAACGATGGTGATATTTGTTCTCTCGAAAAGTCACTTAACTTTATACAACTTAAGTTTTATATTTGGGATGATGACGTCATTATTGAGCTATAGACCGCCGCTGTTTGGTTGACAAAGTGGGATTGGCTGACAAAGTGGCTGTCAGTCAATCAGCGGCGGCACTAGCCTATACCGTATTTTCTAAACCATAAATTAAATTGCTTAAAAACGGCGAAGTTTTGGTGAAAATGGCCCTAGTATTTTCGACATTTCAATAACGGCCAAAGATAATGGCTATCTCAGTTCAAAACCAATACAAAGGTGAAACATTCCCTTTAAAGACCACCGCTGGTCAGATGAAGGTCGGGCTTACTATCGTCAATCGAAACATGACAGAAGGGAATAAATAATACCATCGAAGCTAAGGAGCAAGCTAAATGCTCCCAAGACTCAATGCTCAATGTTTGCTCAATGAAAAATGTGCTGTTTTGTTCTCGCTTTCTCTTCTTGGCCACACAGACGAGTTTGCGACGTGACTTCCGGGCTGTTGCTAGTGTTGGAATCTCTCGTCCTCCAGCTGCTCCAGCAATCACACGCGTCGCGGGTATTCACTCTGTATTCCACACCAGCCGCCCGCGGGTGACCTCACCGGGTCAGGTCGATCGCCTGACTGCCTCGGTCGCCGGCCGGGTCACTCCGGGGCGCGACAGCTTCGCACTGCGCCGTCAGACTGCAGCACCGTATGGTCGGCGAAACGCGCCGGCGACGGCGCACCCCAACACCCTTCCCCTCCTCAATCAAACTGGGACTGCAAACATAAAGTTTAACGACCATCTGAACACCAGAACACTGTATCTTACATTTTTAACACATCACACGCCGCCTCTCGGGGCACCAGACGGCTGGAGGGCGGATATACCGTAACACCCGTAACGGCGCGTGCTCACCCGGCACACAGCGGCACCATAGCGGCACACAATGCCACCCGGCAACACGACTCAGAAACCACTGTATCTTACATTTTTAACAAATCACACGCCGCCTCCCGGGGCACCAGACTCCTGGAGGAGCAAACACACGCCGCTTCTCCCCTCCGCCGGCGACCTCACGGGAGGATCCTCTGTGGAGGGCCGCACCGCCACGTCGTCCTCAGGCGACCCAGGCCGCTCGCCGCCCCCCATGGGATCGTCGGCGTCACCGTTCGGGATGCCGCCACCGTCCGGAATGCCAAAATCGAACAGGAGGTCCTGTCGCTCATCATCATTCAGCAGACCTCTCAAGAGACCTTCCTTCTCATCCAACATATGCCTGGAAAGAGACAAGCTGCGTCATTCTAGGTAGGTGCCTGATACCTTACAACAGGGCGGGATACCCGGCCGGACCGCGTGACGTAGGGAGTCGGGGGGGGGGGCGTATTCTGGGGCTCCGTCCTCATTCCCCCCTCGTCCGACCGGTTGTACTGCTGGGGGACCATCGACTGGAACTCTGCCTCCAGCCCCTCCTTCCTCAGGTGGTTGCTGGGTAGGATGTAGGAGGACCAGTTAAGGTAGCCGCTTCCCTCCGTCGACAGGATCTGGGGAAAAGGGCGACCTCGCCCCCTGCTCCTGGAGGTCGCTTACCCGAGAACATCTGCGACGCCTCGCCACGCTCACTCGTCACCGAAGGGTTCCTATCGGATTTGGAGGGTTTCAGGTGGTTGTGGCGCAATACCCGACCTTTACCTTCCTCGCTAGCTACTTTGTAGGCGACTTCTCGTACAGGTGAACCGACCTTACCGATAATGGTGTAGGGACCCTTGCATGGCAAACCCAGCTTGGGTTTACCACCGGCTGCGGACCTGAAGTCTCGGACCCATACCTTGTCACCGACCTGATAGTTCTCGGCGCACTGCGTCTTGTCATACCTTCGGGTGGCCTCTGTGGCTGCGCGAGTGGAGTTGCTCAGTACGCGTTCGTACGCGGAGTGCACGACTCGAAGCCGATCCTCTAGGTAACTGCGGACCGGCACCGACTCCACGGGAGGTCCGTAAGCCGCGTCGAGTGGCGCCCGAGGCTCATATCCGTGCACGAAGAAATATGGTGTGTACCCAGTTGCGCTATGGACCGACGAGTTGTACGCCATCGAATATGCCTTGACGTTGACGTCCCATTGCAGACCTTCTCCGTGGATGTACTTGCTGACCATGTCCTTTAGCGTCCGGTTAAATCTCCCTACCATCACGTCGCTTTCGGGGAGGTATGGTGTAGTCCTCGTCTTCTGGATTCCCAGTCTCTCGCACATTGCACGGAACACACGAGATTCAAACTGGCTCCACTGGTCGGAATGAAGCCGAAGTCATGAACCCAGTCCAGGAGACACTCCAGGACTGTTTCCGTCCTCTGGTCAGCCATTGGGTATATTCGGACATACTTCGAGACATAATCCATGATGACCAGAGCGTACTTGTTCCCCTTAATGGACATGGGCATTTCCGTGATGTCAGCTGCGATCCTCTCGAATGGTCTGGATGTCGTTTCCGTGACCAGGGGGCCCGCGTGGCAGGAGAGGGGCGATACTTTCTCTGACAGAGGGTGCAGCTCTCGCAGAACACGCGTACGGCCCTGTACATCCCCGGCCAAATGAAGCACTGCCTGACACGGAACGACGTTCGCCGCCGCCCCATGTGTACGCTCCTTACGTAGTCATGTACCATACGCAGGACGCCTTCTCGCAGTTCCTTCGGAACGGCCGCTCTGAACCCTTCGCCAGATGCGATCCCGACGACGCCGTTGACGACCTTCACCTTCTCCCAACGAGACTTCAGCACTTTGCCCCCTTCGCCCATATTGGTCGGGTCCGGGGTTTCTTTGCGCTCACGCCACATGCGTATCCGCTGTAGAGTGCGGTCTCTCGCCTGGGCTTGACGGATGTCTTGTCCATTGGTCGAAGTCGAAGGAGCCTCGCTCTCGTCAGCCCCGTCGACGCGCTCGCTGTCGCGTGCACGGCGCTCCCAGTGACACAGCCCGGATCGGGACACACGCCCGCGTTCGGACTGAGGCGAAGAGCGCCGTCATCCATGACATGAGACAACGCAGCGGCCGTATCAGCGCCTGTTCCTGTGGGTTCAGCTGGCCGCCTGGACAATGCGTCCGCGTACCCATGTTCCACCCCCGCCTTAGTCGTCACGTCGAAGTCGAAGGTGCTCAGTTCGACGGCCCAACGACCCCGTCGTCCGGTCCCATCACGCTCTACCGCGACGGATCGAAGTATGTTGGCCAGAGGCGTGTGGTCGGTAACGATCAGGAACTTGGCGCCGGTGGTGTACTGGCGAAAACGCCTGATGGCGTGAAGTATGGACGACGGCCCACAGCTCAGTTCAGTTCAGTTCAGTTCAGTTTATTAGAACATTCCATAGGTATGGGTATTACTGTTCCACGTCGGGTACATAAATGGGCAGAAGCCATACGCAAATACATTGTAAAAAGAAACACCGTAAAACGCCGCAAAACGACAAAGTAAAACGAATCAGAGGCACGGTAAAAAAAAATACATGCTAAGACTTAATTAAGAGCATGGCATATCCTGTAACGCCGCCTTGAAGGCGTTGACTGTGGGCTTATTCCGGATAGATGGGGGTAGTACGCTCCACGCCAAAGCCGCACGGTGGGAGAACACCCGCTGCGATGCACTCTGGTTGCATTTGGTCACATGCAGGTCACCTCTCTCAGTGGCGCGAGTCCGCCTTGTCGACACGACGCTCCGTCGGGTGAACATTTCCCGGATCGCTACAGGCGAGGCATCGTGCATCAGTGCGCTAAACACTTTGACAAGGTCACGGCGCACTACCAGAGTCTCAATCCTTGGCCAGTTCAGTGACTTAAGAGCCGGTGTGATGTGGTGATACTTTTTGAATCCAGTGACGAGCCTCGCTGAAAAGTTAATATTTTTTTGAATTTTGTGTAGCTGACCCTTGGCAGCCGCAGCCCACACGCTCAGGCAGTAAGTGATGTGTGAAAAGATGTAGGCCTGAATTATAATTTTGATGACATCACTGGAGAAGTAATGCCGAAACTTGTACAGGGTTACAAGAATTCAGTTACATTTCTGGACTACAGCCGTCACATGCGCCCCCCAAGTCAGCCCGGCGTCGATAATAACGCCCAGAACCTTGACCTTCTCCCAAGGTCGTACTGTCGAGTCGCCGATTTTGGAGTAGAAGTTTGCCGACTTTTTCAGATTTTGCCTGGACCTGACTAGCATGAAGTCTGTTTTTCCTTCGTTCATTTTCAGTGAATTAGCGTTAAACCAGGCCTGTAGCTCGTTTCCGGTGGTTTCTAGTCTGTTTTTTTTTTTAAATCATCGAGGCCGAACCCGTCCGGAGACGTGCAGTCCAAATGCACTGTGTCATCAGCGTAGGTAGTCAGACTTCCGTGAGACAAGTAGCACGACAGGTCGGCGGTAAACAATATGAAGAGAATCGGTCCAATAATCGAGCCCTGGGGCACTTCGCATGACACCGGCAAACAGCGTCGTCCACCCCGAACAATCTGCCCTCGGCCGCTCAAATAACTACGGAACCAATCAATGTCCATAACACAGTACCAAGACAGTTTTGTGAGGAAGACGTCGTGCTCGACGCTGTCATACGCCTTGGATAGGTCGACTGTCGTTACCGACGATACGAGCCCTCTGTCGTTGTTCTTGACCAGGCGCTCGACAGCGGCGAGCACGGCGTCCTCGGTAGAGTGGCGCACCCTATACGCATACTGAGATGGGCTGAACAGATAGGCCGAGCTAAGATAACTTGTCAGTTGACAGCATACTACTTTCTCCAAGATTTTTGACAAGACACTGAGAAGTGAAATAGGACGATTGTTCGATGGCACAGTCGGGTCGCCTGATTTTGGTATCGGGACGACACACGCCGTCTTCCATGCGTCAGGGAACACTTTGGTGGTCAACGAGAGGTTAATGAGGCGAAGCAAGAGTGGACCGATCACCGGAAATCACTGACGAACGGCCTCCAGAGGAATCTCGTCCAGTCCCACCGCTCGCGAAGCACTCATCTTCCTGACAGACCGGGACAATTCCGGGAGAGTATCAGGTGTGAACTGGAAACCCGTCGAACAGACAGCAGGTGGCCTGAGGTCCCTACGGCCCGCAATGACGGCCCCCCGCAAGCCGGCAGCGATGCGAGGTCCGACGTCCGCGAAGTAACGGTTGAATTCGTCCGCCCTCTCCTCAGTGCCCCCTCGGTCCGAGGGCAGCGCGCCGCCAGCCGGCTCGGGGGAGGCCATGGCGAACCTCTTGAAAGTAGACCAGAAGCCCCCGCGGTCGCCCGAGGTCAGCTCGCCGCACAAAAACTGCCGCCTGGCCGCGATAAGCCGACTCTTAACGCTGTTCCGCAGCTCGGTGAAGTCCGCCTTCGCTTCCGGCGTGCGCAGGCACAGCCACGTGTCGCGAGCACTGTCCCGCTCAGCCATGAGCGCGCGCAGGTCCGGGTCCCCCAGCCAGGGACAGCTCGGCCGCGACACACGCACACGTCTCGGCGGGCAGTAGCGGTCCATGACCGCGTTCCATACGGTCATAAATTGTTCGACGCACGCGTTAACATCAGTGGCACCATCCACCTGGGTCCAGTCCGCTAACAAAAACTCCAGGCAGACAGCGTTCCAGTCGACCCGCCGCCAGTTGCGAAGGATGCGCCACTGCGCCGGTCTGCGCACACGGGGAGGCGGGCGGTAGTCACAATCGGTTGGTGGTCGCTGATAGCGTCCGACAGAATAGACGTCTCCGGCGCTGGATCCGTGTGGTTGGTGATTATGTGGTCCAACGCCGACGGGGTGGGGTGTAGGTGGGTGGGACCATCGATCAGCTGCGCTAGGTTGAGCTCGCTGATAAGGTCTAGATAGCGACGGGTACCAGGAGAGGCCGCATCCAGCACGTTGAAGTTGAAGTCCCCGAGTGCCTGCCTGAATAGGGGCCTGCCTGCGCCTGCGGCCTTGCGGAGCTTAGCCTCGAGGTGGTCCAGGCTGGCCGCCACCCCGCTGTTCGGCGGGCGGTAGATCACGCCTACCGTGGTCGGTAGGCCGCCGGACCAGGTCGCCACAGCCCACAGCGTCTCAAGCGGCCCGCTCGCCGGCATCGTCAGAGCCCTCGCCGTGATCTCCGTGCGGTGGATGATGGCGACGCCGCCCCCGCGCCGCTGCGTTCGTTCCCGCCGCAGCACGTTGTAGCCGGGAAACGTCAGGAATTCGGGCATCACGACCGGCGTAAGCCAGGTCTCCGTGAGGCAGAGAATGTCCAGCTGCTGGTCTTGTAGCAGCATCATGATGTCACTCAATTTCGGGATGAGAGAGCGCACGTTGAGGTGTCCGATTCTAAGTTGGCCGCGACGGGGGGCCGGCCGCGCAGCGCCATCTGTAATGCCGGTTCCCGCTCCGGCCGCCAGGCGGCGAGTCTGCCCCTCGGTGAGCCGGGCAGGGCGGGTCAGGCATCGCACCACTGTAGGTGCAGCTGTACCCGCGGTCGGGTCAGCCGACCCGGCCCGGGCCGCCGGCGACCCGCGACCCCAGACACAGACCGGAATGCACCGACCAGTGTCAGCGTCGCACTCAGTCGCCGTGATCGGCACCTCAACTAGTGCTCGGTCGTAAATCGGTGCGCGTCTCGGCAGGACACCGGGCGAATTGCGAGAATCGCTCCGATGCGGCAGCTCTCCGCCCCGGCTCCAGCGGCACCGCCATCTCTGCACACGGCGCCCGGCCCGGGTACCGCGGCGGGTCCCTCCCCGCTGGGGATGGGCCGGGTCAGCCCCCGACCCGGCGCACGGCACAGCCGAGCCGTCTCGTCAGGGCCTGGCACCACCCCCGACCCGCCAGGCAGGCTGCAGCTGACCGGCTCGACCTCCACTGACACCAGATCTGGTAGAATCCGCCGCAGCACAGGCACCGGTGCTGATTGACCGATTCATACTCTCTGTCATAGGTACATAGCATAGCTCTTTGTCATAGGTGGGCCACTTCATTTGTTGTTTCGTGAGGACCTTGCTATCATAGGCGATGACACGCTCGTCGTCGTTGACGCGCTCAGTCAGAACTGAACTCACCGCTGTGTTGCACGCGGCAGTGTACAGCACGAAAGTGACAGCGAACAGTGGCAAAGATAAGACGGGAGGCGACGCCAGGATGTCTTTGAGCCGGGTAAAGGCGTGACGCAACTCACCTGTCCAGACCAGCCTCCCTGGTGATAGCGCGGTGGTTCTCAGTGGACTGGTGATCTCGGCGTAGTCCTCGATGAAGTTAGCGTAGTACCTGCACATGCCTAGGAAACTGCTTATATCAGCGCCGGTGGACGGCTCGGCCACGTCAGGACCTTCTCCACATTTCGCAGATCGGGGCGCACTCCGGCATCAGACACCGAATGTCCGAGGAAATTGACTTCGTTTCGAGCTAGATAGCACTTTTGCGGCTTGAGCTTGAGACCGGCGCCTCGGATGCGCCCGAAGACGTCCCTCAACGTCGCCATGTGTTCGTGTTCTGTCCTGTTGAAGAGGACGATGTCGTCTAGGTAGACAAGACAGGTCTGCGTGTCCAAACCGGCCAGAACAAGCTCAATCAAACGCTGAAACGTGCCGCTGGCGTTCTTCAGGCCCATAGCCATGACCCGGAACTGGTGCAAGCCCCTTCCCGTCGTGAATGCCGTCTTCTCGCGGTCCTCGGGAGCGATCCACACCTGTCAATACCCTGTGGCCATGTCGAGCGTGGTGTACCACCGCGCCCCGGTCAGCGAGTCCAGAACGTCATCAACTCGAGGGAGTGGGTGTACCAGGCCCTTCGTCGCGCTGTTCACGGCCTTCATGTCAGCACAGAAGCGAAAAGTTCCGTCTTTTTACGTGCGAGGACAACGGGAGAACACCAGGGACTGTCACTGGCCTATACGACCCCGCCTCTTCGCATCTGTTGCTTCTGTTGCTCCACTTGATCCAGTATCGAGGCGGGTATCCTCAGAGGTGGTTGCCGGTTCGGAGGAGCGTCTCCCGTATCGATGCAGTGATCTACCGTGTGAGCGCATCCTATGTCTCCCGATTGGCGACTGAATATGTCCTGATATTCGAACACTAAACTCTCCAATCGAGCTTTCCCGTCTGCGGACATCGCGGAGCTCTCCACATCCACGACCGAATGGCCCCAGTATCGGGGAGTTGTTTCCCGAATTGACGGTACCAACCTCCGGCAGCCCATCGCTTGTCACAGCATAAACCCTGGGGGTCTGTTCCGCGCACAGGTCGAATTCGTTGTCAGTCCCAGGGAGAATCGAGTAGAGTGTACCGACATCACTGCCTTTCAGGAGTCTGACCTCCCCAAAACTGGAATTGGTTGATCGAATTGGGACGGTGCAATTACCGTCGACGGTTACCACCTCTCTCGGGATCAGAAGGTCCTCCCTCCCTGCCGTGTGGCTCGGCTCGAATATCCCTAGAAGCGAGGACGGATCGGGAATCTTGCCGTCAAGAGGCTCCATCTTAGCTGGGACGACGAGGGCGGACCGAGCCTGCACAAACCGCAGCAACCGTCAGCAGAAACCTCGCGCGGGTCGACCGTATCTCACTGTACGGTGGTAGGGGGATGGACATTCCTGCAAGTCTGAGAACTCCTCGTTGGTCGTCCATGATGGTGCCATATCGGCAGCAGAAGTCGCGACCCAGCACGATGTCATACACGAGGCCGCTAAACACCGCGACGCTCGAACAGGTAAATTATTTGTCACGAATTAGAATTGTCACATCGTGGAGGACGCCTGCGATGTGGAGAGGCCTGCTCCTCTCGCCGGCTGGGAAGGCGGAGTCAGTTGACAGCCGAGGTCCCGCTGTATACCATCGTGTAGACTGTCCCGAATCAGGGTGAAGTCGGCCTCGGAGTTCACCAGGGCCCACGCCTCCTTGTTTCCCACCTGTACTTTCACCACCGACGCTGTGATCTGGGACCCTGATGAACCCCGGGCCGACGCAGCTGTCCCTCAGCGTCGGCCGCCCCATTAGTTTCCCTGCATGTTTCGAGGGTGGCGCGGAGGGAGCGCTCTGGGAGAACGCAGGATCCATCTCTCGCCGGGCGGGAGCACCCGGAAGTAGGCGGCAGTCCGCCAGCCAATGGCTGTCTCGGCCACAGCCCAGGCAGAACGGCCGATTTCCTCGACGGATGGGACGCTCGGCCGAGTGTGGACACTAGCGTGCATAGTGAGTTCCTTGCTCACCGCACGTCTAACAGCGACCTTGTTGGTTCCCCGGCCTCATGCCGGTTCCCCGGGCCGGTCCGACCGCTCGTTCCGCCGACCGAGGCGGAAATGAGTCGGCCGGTCCATTCATAGCGTGATCGCCCCGTTGGTTAGTATTGGTTAGTAACCTGGAGCTCTCGTAGTGTCTGTTGAATAGCCTCCAGACGACACTCCAGCGTGCGCAGCCGATCCGACCTCTCTCCCCCGCTGCGCAGCTGCGCGGCCGGCACAAACATCATCTGTTGCATGGTCTCCCGCCGGTGGTCCAACAACTCGTCCCGATCCGGGCCGTCCCCCCCCCCCCGGCACGCGGCCGAGTGCGAGCCCCAGCGGACAACGTGGGGGGGGGGACATGCCACTTCCCCCGCCGCCGGAGCGTAGGTTCCAGCATGTGACTGATTGACCACAGGGGGTCCACTGCGACCCGCGCGGCCGCCGCCACCGACCGCGCAACGGCTGTGGCCTGCCGCATTGCACGGAGGGCTGCGTGACGTTTGTGCAGGACGCAGGCTTTGTCAACAACGGCCTGTAATGTATGAGGATCCTCCCCACATAATTGACTCTGAAGCCGCTCGTCGTGCAACCCACACAAAAACCGACTCGTTGAGTTTGCCTGGACGGACGTGTCGCTCTCTTCTGCGTCGGGGTACGCAGTACGATCTAGTATGCGGATTCTGTCAGCGAAATCGACTACAGACTCACCAGGCTCCTGAATGGCCCCGGCCAGCTCGGCTTGCGCCTGCAGCAGGCCGACATCGAAGCCGTAACGCGCCCCGAAGGCCGATTTGACGCTCGAATAACTGGATTTTACTGTGTCCGACAGCGATGCATACGAGTCGAGGGCCTCGAGAAGGGCCACCAACCACTGAAGGCGGTTCGAAGCGGAAAATGAAGCAGTTTGTGCCTCAAACCAGGAAATCCACTGCACTGGTTCCAATATTGCCCCTGAGCTCCGGTAAATGGCTTACCTTTGGTCAAAATGATCAGTTTCGGATACATGGCTGGGTGATGGGAGATAAAGAAGCTGCGGACATACGCCGACCACTCCAACTAAGTAGGACGGTATATGGACGGCAATAATCCCATAATGTGTAACGGAGAACAAATAACTCTCCAACTAAGCGGGACAAATAAATGGAATGGAGTTCCAAGCTAAGTATGGGCTCCGGGCTAATAAGCTAAAAGTGTATCGACTTACAGCTTAACTATATTACCGCAAGTCAAGTACGAAAGCAGCATGACTGCCTTACCTGGAAATGGGCAATTATTTCTCACCAACGGAGCACGTGGCTGGAGCTGACGACTGGGAGAGTAGGTTCCTAATTCCGTGCGACCGCGCCAGATGTTGGAATCTCTCATCCTCAAGCTGCTTCAGCAATCACACGCGTCGCGGGTATTCACTCTGTATTCCACACCAGCCGCCCGCGGGTGATCCTGCTGAGTCAGGTCGAACGCCTGACTGCCTCGGTCGCCGGCCGGGTCACTCTGGGGCGCGACAGCTTCGTACTGCGCCGTCAGACGGCAGCACCGTACGGTCGGCGAAACGCGCCGGCGACGGCACACTAGGGGTCGGCGACACTAGGGGTGGTGTCGCTCGGCCAAGACGCAGTCAGCTGACCTGTCTCGGTCCTGGATCAGCGGCTCCCCTTCGCCTCCAGTTTGGGAAGCCGCGGGGAGCCCCCCCCCCCCCCCCCCTCCCCGCGGCCGCAAGAACAGAGAGACGTAGCATAATATGAAACCCACAAAAAAACTGATAGGCTAGAGTTGACCGACCGGTGTGGACGGAGACCGAACGCCCTCAGCATCAACGAATGGCGAGATATAGCCTGCGCTATTTCGCATCCAAAATATGTTGTATGATCATATTTTGCGCGCAAGCAGGGGCTCCGCCACAGGGGGGACGGTGGGACGTGTCCCCCAATTTTTGGGGACTTTTAACATTACGCCTATGGGCGTTGCATGGAAAAACTCGACTTCAGAATGTCTCTGTTCTCCCCAATTTTCGGAACGTGGCGGAGCTCTTGCGCACAAGGTACATACGTACACACACACACAAGATACATATAAGGCCAATAAACAGCACGAATTAAATTATTATCGTTGCTCATATAGTGATTCGTTATGAAGGAGCGATGGACACACCGTCCGGCCAGCATTTTCTGTGTTACGTCGGTCGGCCATTTTGTGGCTCCACATTATACTGTTCATGTTATATGAGCGTCACAATTTATTGTGGCAGGCAACCGCCCGCCCCACGTCTCGGTGCCTATCGAGCGCCATTTTGCTAATATTTAACATGGAAAATATTGTCATAGGGTTATTAAATTGCCACATAATTGTCCACTATCGCACAATCCCTCCATGAAATCTGGTTGCTCCTACTTCTGTTATACGAATTAATATCTGAGGGAATCGAGCATGCTCCCTCTCATGCGTTTACTTCCCAGAGACCTCAGAGCGCGTATTACAGAAGGAATTGTTGTCACATTATCAGAAGTAATGGGTGGTAATGGATTAAATGAAGTAACGTGTGTCCGATAATTATCAGCTTTGTCCACGTAATGTCAAATTCGATGCTCATGTAAAATCGAGCGCCCTAAATTTAGAAACCGGTCGTAGATCACTAACAAAAATGAACAATTTTCATCCTTGTTACATTATATAGACTCCACCTTGAACGAATTTTTGGCTGGTGTTTTTCACATTGCATCGTGAGCACTGAGCATCCTCGGTATCTACCATCTGTGTTTTACTGAAGAGTTTATTTTCCGTTCTGATTATGACGTTTTTCTGATATCCGATGCGGAAAAGATATCACGCCTCTTGACAAATGTGAATTTTGATGCTGGCTTTTAGTTTGCGACATCGATTTCGCCGAGCATTCCGATTTCTTGCATTAATGTCATGCCCCTTTGTTGGTGCTGATTACTATTCCTGAACCATTCAGTTGAAATATTTTCGGCTATTTATTTCGAGAAATTTAACTCTGCCCTTTTACATCGTCTCATGAAATGTTGAAGACGTGGCTTTGGCCTAGTGGTTCTGGCATACGAGTCTCATTTCAGCAGGAGCAGTGAACACAGCTGTCTGAAAGCCTTTGGCTACGTGAGCTGACTACACCTGGGGGGCTCGTATCTCCCGATAGTTCGGGAGAATAGTTCACCTCAGACGGTCACGTCCTGGTATCGACGGTATATTCTGTCACCTGATTGGTGCGTTCGGCTAGAGATTTCCGAAGACGCTCACCGTATTTTGCGCAATCAATAAGTTTGATACTCCAACAACGAACTTCGCTCCCAGGCCTAGGCCATGTGCCATTTCGCCCCCCTTCCACCATTACCCAAAGGACGGTTTCGAAGATCAGTATGTATGCATATTGCACGGTTTCGTATGTAGGACGGTTTCGAAGATCAGTATGTATGCATATTGCACGGTTTCGTATGTAGGACGGTTTCGAAGATCAGTATGTATGCATATTGCACGGTTTCGTATGTAGGACGGTTTCGAAGATCAGTATGTATGCATATTGGACGGTTTTGTATGTAGAACGGTTTCGAAGATCAGTATGTATGCATATTGCACGGTTTCGTATGTAGGACGGTTTCGAAGATCATTATGTATGCATATTGAACGGTTTCGTATGTAGAACGGTTTTGAAGATCAGTATGTATGCATATTGCACGGTTTCGTATGTAGGACGGTTTCGAAGATCAGTATGTATGCATATTGAACGGTTTCGTGTGTAGAACGGTTTCGAAGATCAGTATGTATGCATATTAGACGGTTTCGTATGTATTATGTATGTATATTAGACGGTTTCGTATGTAGGACGGTTTCGCAGATCAGTATGTATGCATATTAAACGGTTTCGTATGTAGGACGGTTTCGAAGATCAGTATGTATGCATATTAGAACGTTTCGTATGTAGGACGGTTTCGCAGATCAGTATGTATGCATATTAGACGGTTTCGAAGATCAGTATGTATGCATATTGTAAATGTATCGCCCGATGGAGTGCAGCTATGAAAAAAATCAAAAGCGGATGTTTGTATTATATTAGCCACTAGTTGTGCATACAAAACCGACTACCACTAGCATGCTTTTAGTCCTTTTACACACTGTAGTGTTATAAAACATAGCTGCAGAACTTAAGTTTTGGTTTCCTTGTCTCTTTGAGTGAAAAGGAAATTATGTTACGCCGTAAA
>JAXIVJ010012497.1:35000-40143 GCA_036785665.1 Chirona hameri
TGATGACCAGGCAGGCTTGGTGAAGATTGGACGTTAACGACATGTGACGCCTTTGAAGGTGCGACAAATGCTGTTCGATAAACTCCGACAATGTTTGATTAGGACTTTGTCTGAATTTAATGGGTAGTGATAAGTATGATTTGTTGTCCAGCTGTGTTATGCTCGTTATATTTAAGACACGAATCTGAAAAGATGCGTGCTATTATCATTCGCCGTATGAGTATTATTTGAATCGTAAATATGTCAGACGAGACGTATTACCCTGGTATCTGTGCTGCAGAGGACTCATTGCATTAATGTCAAGTGTATGCGTTATTTTGTTAATGCAGATTTACATAGTAAGGATGGGGAACACCACGTTGGCTGCTTCTTTTGGTACCACTTCACACAGCGTGATCCCCAGCAGGTAACGTATTATTTTTACACGGTGTGTAAACGCACAATGGTATGTCACTTGTTTATGTTGACTGTTCAGAATACACTACGCTGCTAAACCTCTTTATTAACAGAATTAAGAAACATAACAATAGGACATCATACTTGAGGTGAAATTTCAGTCAAAGTTAGTTGCCGCATAGTGTCATTTGGTCCCTAAATTTAAGTGTTTTACACATCTTTAATACGGTCGGATAAGATTCATTTAAGTAACTAGTTACACGTGTATGTATATGTAACAATAAACCATAGGCTTTATATCATTTGGTTCCACCACGATTTCGTACAAGACTGACTCCACTGAGCGGCATGCACTGCGGTACATGTCGTCAAGGTCCTAACTAATTGTTGTCTTCCCGTCACGTTCAGTAGCGCAGCGTTTGAAGCTGCCTCATAACTAGCTTCTCTCCCCAATGCAAATGGTTTGTTGCTCTCCCCAGCTTCTGTCTCCAATGGTTCGTTGCCCCCCCCCCCCCCCCACACACACACACACACACACCTAACCACCATTGATCAGAGCTGCTGGTCTGCCCAATTGCTCGCCGTTAGCTGTCGATTGATCTTCCGCTCTCCTCTGTCCTCCGTGGCTGGCTGGCGATAACTGATTAAACCCGAGTGGCGCGGATCTGCGCTCCTGTGATATACGGCTCTGGGCTAGGCGTCGTTGGCGGGAATTAATGTCGTGAAAGGCGCACGTTCCTTTCCGGTGCCCAATTGGAGGCTCTGCCAGTGGACATAAATCGTACCAGGATCTGCCTCCGTGCCGTTGACCGGCGTCATTAGACGGTAGTACTGCTCCGGGCGAGTGGTGCTCACGGCCGCCTGCCCTGTCGAACTCGCAGTCTGAGCTCTAAACTCATAGTCTGTCTATGCACGACACTGTGCCCTGAGCTCGTCAGTCGACAGCTGGGAATCCCATGAAGTTAGAGCAGCCTTTCCCAGCACCCTCAGGCACACGGTAACCACAAAGAGTGTGCGCCTGAGCGTGGTTCGTGAATGCGACAGGAGCGGGCGAGGCTGTCAGCGTGCGAGGCTCTACGGACGGGAGCGACGGGAGCGTGCGAGGCTGTCGGCGGGCGAGGCTCTACGGACGGGAGCGACGGGAGCGTGCGAGGCTGTCAGCGGGCGAGGCTCTACGGACGGGAGCGACGGGAGCGTGCGAGGCTGTCAGCGTGCGAGGCTCTACGGACGGGAGCGACGGGAGCGTGCGAGGCTGTCGGCGGGCGAGGCTCTACGGACGGGAGCGACGGGAGCGTGCGAGGCTGCCAGCGGGCGAGACTCTACGGACGGGAGCGACGGGAGCGGGCGAGGCTGTCGGCGGGTGAGACTCTACGGACGGGAGCGACAGGAGCGGGCGAGGCTGTCGGCGGGCGAGGCTCTACGGACGGGAGCGACGGGAGCGGGCGAGGCTGTCAGCTCTACGGAAATATTCAGCAACGTGCCCCAGCTGTGCATGACAGGCTTATCCAGCGGACGTGGCATATATCAGCGTCAGAAAACGGAGGACAGATGGTCGTTCGCAAGTTGCAGGCTGACCTCGGAAGCTGAATTATCATTATAACATACCTACATTAAAACTCAGAACCCACCGGAGATTTTGGCGTCATTTCGAAAATGTCGCTAGTGTTGGAGAAATGTGGGAATTATGTAGCTTTTCTTCCATAAAAATATGTTCGAAGGTTGAAGCTTGTGAATATGAATGTCATTCTGCGGGGGTTAGTATTTACTAAGTTATTGTTCGCGAAAGTATAAATGGGGCCGAATTTTAACAAAGATCAGAAAAGGGAAATTTATAGAAAAACAAACTAAAATGGTATAGCGAACGCCACTCGTCCAGAAGGCGGACTTACCTTTGGCTGGCTGGCAGGTCTTTTAGGTCTCCGGTCTCAATGGATTATTTTTCACTGCAGGCGGTAATCTTGGTGTTTCTCCTGTCCGACTATTACTATAGAATGTTTGATTAAAAGTAGTAGGTAATCGTAAAAGAATCTTGAGCTTTATAGGTGATCAATGACCACTGGAGCTCGCGTGTCTTCTCGTCCCTGCTTCAGCGAGACTCAGGAGCGACTGAGGCCACCTGCACACCGATTCAGCCGACCCGTGCTCATTCACACGACCTTTCTCTGAGGGCAGGTCAGCGCGGACAGTGCCCAGCCCAGATCGCGTGGCTAAACAGGCGAGGGGAGGGGAGGAGTAAAGCCGGTAAAATAATTTTGATTTTATTTTCCAAATATTTGAGTGTGTGCGCATGTACCGATGAAGGAATGTTTCTTTAAAAAACAAACTTTCACAGAAGCGCTACGCAGTAAGCGCAATAGAAATAACGCATAATTCAATCGAAATAATTCAGGCGCAGTCAGGCAAGGCCATCCATCAGGCCATCAGGCAAGTCAGGCACACCCCGCATTGAATGCTGAATACATGGACTGCGATAAACAAGCACGGCGTACGCCCGGCATTACAGCGAACCAGGCGGCTTAGATCCGGCAGCCCGCACCGCCGTATGGCCGCAGTAGTCCATAAAATTCAACAACGCGTCTATAAAACGGGCCCAGAATTTCGCCCGTCATGAGAAGTACCAAGCAGTGTTTCATTGTCAGTGTACCATATGACATGATATACTGTAAGGAAATCTACATGGATTACTGGACTCTGGTCGCCACATACCCGGGTCTCGGGGTATCGTCGGCGTGGACAGGGGATTACTGGACTCTGGTCGCCACATACCCCGGGTCTCGGGGTATCGTCGGCGTGACAGGAATGAAGGAATGGCTGTCGGGGGGATACAAGGGATCCGAGAAGGGTTATCGATGAGAAACACAAGTTGGCGAAAACAGTGTGATGGCCGGAGCACATTTCAGCTCAACACACAAAACTTTTTTATGGGGAAACAAACGAAAAGTGTAAGTGCTTCCACAGGAAGGTTCGCCGAACGAGCGCCTCACATTTCACTGAAAAACGTTTTTGTTTTTATCCTGACACGTCTGTCGGTGTCAAACACAAACAGACAAATCTGAAGACGCACTTTAGGAGCACAGCAAAAGGAAAGATATACAAACAATATTAAATTGGCTACCGTAAATACATTTATTAATTATCATTATTGTAATTTATAAAATTATGAAATAGCAATAGAAAGTTGGAGGACATACGAGTATACGAATATGACGGATGATTTTGCTGGAAATTATTTAAACATCTAGGGACAAACTCTAGGGATTCAATGGGGATAAGGGACATCTTCCCCACCCCTAAAAAGTGACTGAAATCGGCGAAAATTTCAACATGAATTTAAAGAAAGTCTTACCATTTCTACTAAAGAAAGTTTGGTTCTAATCAGTTATTGATGCATAAGCAAGAGCGTAGGCAAGGGGGCAAGGGGCCACCCCCCCCCCCCCCCCCCCCCCCCCCCTCCCTGGAGCCCAGGCCCTCTGGCGACCGAGCGAGGGCCCCTGGGGCCGAAGGCCCCAGTGTTTCGGATGGTGTCAGGCGCCCGCAAGACGCCTTACGTCGCATAAAAGAACGCCCACGAACCGAAACAAATCGTAACACGAATAAATAATAGCACTTGCTTAGTCTGTTAAAGGCATGTATATGTAAATACGTAGAAAGGGGCCCCAGCCGGTGTGGATAGGGCCCTCTACCAGCTTTTAAAGGGCCCTGCCAATCTGCAGAGGGCCCACTATCGGCATTTAGAGGGCCCCTTCTGGTTGTAGAGGGCCCTCTGCCGACCTTTATAGGGCCCTGCCGATCTGTAGAGGGTCCTTGCCGATCTGGAGAGGGCTCTCTGCTGGCCTTTAGAGACCCCTGCCGATCTGTACAGGGCCCTCTGCCTGCCGGTCGAGCGCCGGTGAGGCTCTCGAAGGAAGACCAGTCAAAATTCGCATTGTTTTTCAGTGTATGCTAGCAACGTCTGAGAGGAGTACAAGGCTTTGGTAATGTAGGCTTTGGTTTTGACTCGAACTCGCGCTGCTACTACCAGGAAAGGTCAGAAGCCCAGCGCTCTCCCACTGAGCTACAGGGGCGAACAAATCGCTCGTTTCTGCACTATCAAAAGCTTTGTAATGTTAGTTTCATAATTCCTACCCCCGAATCCAGATCACTGCACAATAATTTAGATGGGACGGAATTAATGCATTGTACTGCAATAGAAGTTGCTGTGAGGATAAATAAAGCTTGGATATTCCGATAACTCCTATATTACGGCTTATCACACCTATTATACTATATATATATATATATATATATATATATATATATATATATATATATATATATATATATATATATATATATATATATATATATATATATATATATATATATATATATATATATATATATATATATATATATATATATATATATATATATATATATATATATATATATATATATATATATATATATATATATATATATATATATATATATATATATATATATATATATATATATATATATATATATATATATATATATATATATATATATATATATATATATATATATATATATATATATATATATATATATATATATATATATATATATATATATATATATATATATATATATATATATATATATATATATATATATATATATATATATATATATATATATATATATATATATATATATATATATATATATATATATATATATATATATATATATATATATATATATATATATATATATATAT
>JAXIVJ010012498.1:0-40136 GCA_036785665.1 Chirona hameri
ATATAATAATATTTTTGGGTTGTTGTTGGGGGAGTATATATATAATATATATTTAACGATTGTTAATGCAGCACTACAAATTACTGAACTTGAACGTAGCCTCCAAGCAATGATTACAAATTAAGCATGTCAAGAGTTTCGTTAAACTGAAGAAGGCGAACATTTCATGCTGGAAAAATAAAGGGATGAAAAGAAAGTCATCCTAAAAAACGATACTGTAACGGGTTTTCGCTTCCTGCATGGTTCTGCCATTTTGCTGCAACATTGCAACATTTTTTTGATTTTTTTTCAAACCTCTTGTTCTGGTTAATTTTGGGCCGCTGAATGGAATTACCGCAATTTTGAGGCTCTCTGGCTTAATCTGCAAACAATTAGAACTGCTTGCAACAATTGTCAACAATTTGCAACATTATTAAAATTTTGCTCACGGGGTTTTCTGAGATCAGGAGTCGAAATATGGCATTTTCAGAATGAGTTATATCCCCCGTGTTTTCCGAGATAATACTAAATTTTGTGGTTAAATTGCAGAATCGAGCTCAACCTGTACATACATTTTTATTTTGGAGGCAGGTCAATCATCGGCGAGCACATAAGGTCGCTGCACGGTTAGGGTGGGGGTGGTGAAATTTAGCGAGTTAAATCGGGAATTGGTCCGCGGTGGAATATGTCCGGGTTCCTTGTTCCCGTGAGCCGGCAACCAATGGCCCTCTGGCTCCTCCTTACATAAATTTCACCAACGGCTTGTCTCTCAGATTATCACACCGTGGAGTTCTGTGATCGGTTCCATGTATATTCTGCATACCCAGTGCAACCGCTAACGCTGAGGACGAACTCCACTGGAACTAACCACATTCATACATCCTTTCACCTCAGACTCTCCCCAGACATTCACTCAATCATCAATATCTTTCATACTATTGCAGTAAACTGTCAGGTTCGTCCTTCCTGACCCTCAATCCCTCTTTTCCTATCCCCACAGTGGTGCGTAGTGCTACACAGGGAACGCACCAGGGTAGGGAACAGCTGGGTTCACCTGAGCGAATTTCGTCTCCCGATGTACTCAGCACTTCACTCATGGATAACTTTCCACTCTAAACTATTAAATCACCCAAATGAAAACTAATGAAAATACCTCTCACACAATGCTTTTCTGTCTGGGGTCCATTTCCTGCCGCACACTGCTGCTGGATCCACGACTTTACTGCGGTTTCCGTGGTGCCGCAATCGCCAATCCACGCCACCTCAGCCACCCTGACTCCTCCTACGGCATTTATCTGAGGTAGGATGGCCATTTCCGCCACACGTCGCCACCCCAGCACCCTGACTCCTCCATACGGCATTAATCTGGGGCAGATGGCCATTCCGGCCCGCACACGTCGCCACCCCAGCACCCTGACTCTCCTACGGCATTTATCTGGGGCGGATGGCCATTCCGGCCCGCACACGTCACCACCCTCAGCACCCTGACTCCTCCTACGCATTCACCTGAAGGGGCGATGGCCATTCTGGCCCTCACAACGTCGCCTCCCACCCAGCACCCTGACTCCTCCTACGCATTTATCTGGGGCGGATGGCCATCTTGGCCCGCACACGTACGCCACCCCAGCACCCACCTGACTCCTCCTACGGCATTTATCTGGGGCGGATTGGCCATTCCCGGCCCGCACACGTCACCACCTCAGCACCCTGACTCCTCCCCCTACGGCATTTTACCTGAGGCGGATGGCCATTCTGGCCCTCACACGTCGCCACCCCAGCACCCTGACTCCTCCTACGGCATTTATCTGGGGCGGATTGGGGCCCATTCCGGCCCGCACACGTCACCACCTCAGCACCCTGACTCTCCTACGGCATTACCTGAGGACGGATGGCCATTCTGGCCCTCACACGTCGCCACCCAGCACCCTGACTTCTCCTACTGCATTTATCTGGGCGGATGGGCCATTCGCGCCGGCACACGTCACCACCTCCAGCACCCTAACTCCTCCTACCGGCATTTACCTGAGGCGGATGGCCATTCTGGCCCCTCATACGTCGCACCCCCAGCACACCCTGACTCCTCCTACGGCATTTATCAGGGGCGGAATGGCCATTCTGGCCCTCATACGTCGCACCCCCAGCACCCTGACACCTCCCTACGGCATTTAACCTGAGGCGGAATGGCCATTCTGGCCCCCCTGGTTTTCCCAGAACCTGGCGTTACCGGACTCTTTCGAGTGTCACGCCAGTATTTCGCGACTTATGGCGCGCGATCCAGCTCACTTCTCTTGGCATCAGCGGAATGGACCCAAACAAAACCAAACAATCCCCATCATCATCTAACTCCCATTCTCCTGGAAACACAACTTTCTCCTTCCGAACTAAATATTCCCACCGAAACCGGTCTATACATCTGAGACCTTTGCCTCTTTGTTATAAAGGGTTCTCTCTAGTTGAATTCCCATTCAACTCCACCCCCTTTCCCCCATCACCGTTGTGCCAGCAGACCGTGTCGGCAGGCATATTACGCACAGGGGCGCGGCTACGTATTGTCTAGGCCTCCTCACACTCTTGTCTATTATTTCCCACTGTCAGTTTACACCATGCTGTTATCGTCATACCTCCTCGTGCGTTGTATCCTATTGCCCGGCTCCACGCGCACGGTTGTCTCTGGGCGTGCGTCTGCCGTTTGTATGTAGTGTACGTACAGTATGCATGCATGATTCCAAGTATGTGTATCCTATTGTATGTCTGTATGCCTGTATGCCTGTATGCCTGTACGCCTGTACGCCTGTACGCCTGTACGCCCTGTACGCCTGTACGCCTGTACGCCTGTACGCCTGTTGCCTGTATGCCTGTATGCCTGTAAGCCTGTATGCTGTATGCCTGTAATGCGTGTATGCCTTAAGTCTGTATGCCTGTATGCCTGTATGCCTGTATGCCTGTATGCCTGTAATGCCCTGTGTGCCTGTGTGCCTGTGTGCCCCTGTGTGCCTGGTGTGCTTGTATGCTTGTATGCCTGTATGCCAGAATGCCTGAATGCCTGAATGCCTGATGTTTTGCCTGTATGTTTGTATGTTTGTATGTATGTATGTATGTATGTATGTATGCAAGTATGTATGTTATGTATGTATGTATGTATGTAGTATGTATGTATGTATGTATGTATGTATGTATGTTATGTATGTATGTATGTATATGTATGGTATGGTATGTATGTATGTATGTATGTATGTATGTATGTATGATATGTATGTTGTATGTATGTATGTATGTATGTATGTATTTATGTATGTATTATATATGTATTTATCTTATAACTGTTAGCGTGAAGAAGTGTCGCCGGCGTGATACCATTTGATAGTGTATTTGTGGAGTGTGTGTAGTTTATGCTGTGTAGTGTATATTGTGTAGTGTATATTGTGTAGTGTATATTGTGTAGGGTATATTGTGTAGTGTATATTGTGTAGTGTATATTGTGTAGTGTATTGTGTAGTGTGCATTGTGTAGTGTATTTTGTGACTATAGTGTACCACGGGTCGTGTTTCTGTAATTGGTAATCGGTACTCAGTACTCGGTACTCGATACTCAGTACTCAGTACTCAGTACTCAGTACTCAGTACTCGGCACTTGGTACTCGGTACTCGGCACTCGGCACTCGGCACTCGGCACCTGGTACTCGGTACTCGGCACTCGGTACTCGACACTCGGTACTCGGTACTCGTTACTCAGGAATGGGTACTCAGTAATCGGTACTCACTACTCGGTACTCGGTACTCGGTTACTCGGTTATCGGTACTCGGTACTTGGTACGCGGTACTCGGTACTCGGCACTCGGTACTCGGTACTCGGTACTCGGTACTTGGTACTCGGTACACGGTACTAGGTACTCGGTAATCGGTACACGTTACTCGGTACTCGGTACTCGGTACACGGTACTCGGTACTCGGTACAAGGTACACGGTACTCGGTACTCGGTACTCGGTACTCGGTACTCGGTACTCGGTACTCGGTACTTGGTACACGGTACTCGGTACTCGGTACTCGGTACTCGGTACTCGATACTCGGTACTGGGTACTCGGCACTCGGTACTCGGTACGGACACCTGGTACTCGGTACGGACACCTGGTACTTGGTGCTCAGTACTTTTCTGTATGTACAACAACTGTCCCACCTGAGCGAAATCCACGGGTTTTCCCCTCGTTAGGCTAGCGTCTGACCGTCTGGCCGGACCCTCTCGTCCAGGGGAGGGGGTTCATGACGTCATGTGTTTTGGGATCGGGCGCGTGGGGTCAGTATCCCAGCGGCCGGTAGCGGTGATCGGTGACGCTAGCCGTGTGGACACTTGTGCGAATTTTTCATGACAGCGATTTTATTCTGGCGTTAATTTTTAACAGCGAGATGAACAGGGACGAAATTGTACATGACCGTGATTTGTATCATACCGCCATATCTTTCCATAGAGCAAACAACCATCCCATAATTTCGCGCTTGTTAAGGAGACAGTTAACTGCGAGAATCGTAAACATTCCAACACAGCCTTCCTCACTTTCCTTTTCCTTGGGAAATATTTACTTTACTCAGTTAGCTTTGAACTTAATGAAAATAACGTTGCTTAACAAAATTAAATTAAAAGTCTTGCAATTATCGGCGGCTTAGGGCTGTGTGGAAACAATATTAGCACATACTCGACAATTCGTCAATAAGACCTGTTTATCAAAATCCTCACGACACAATCCCTAAATGATCTGTTTGTATATGCCGAAACGTTGAAATGATGACCCTGTCATCAACCGATCCTGACATCAAAGATTGCGTAAAAAGGCTTACAGATTAAATTGCAAATTAACCACAGTGAAGTTAATTTGACCGGATTTGAAAATGTCACCAATCAGACCAAATAATCAACCGAACCGGATAATTGAATGGCAAGGTTAAGAAAAAATATCGGTCACCCTGTCTGCTGGCAATCGGGTTAGCCATTCCTGAAAATTTTCAGTACGGGTATTTCACATAATTATCACATCACTCGGGTTTTACCAGAAAAAGTTGGCCTTCAATATATCAGTAAACATTGTTCACCAAAATAAACATTAAACCTCGGAACCTTGAATTGAGTATTTCATCACATCTAGCCGCAAAAATTACATTACCCTGCCTTGGAAGCATTGAAGTCACATCATCGCTTGTCCCTACATATATATTTTTACGTTAACATTACTAATTATATTACGTGACTTCCCTCAAGCTAGCGCTCCATCTCATTGATATTCCTTCCTCAATCCATATTTCAGTCACATTCCGAATTAGAGTACTAGGTAATTCACACAAGGCTATATTTACAGAAAATTGTGCACCGATAGTTCAAGTTAATTGTCTCGTGAATACAATATCATTCGTCTTATAGGCAGCAGTTCGAATAGAGTCAACAAAATTCAGCCAGTCACATCAGTCACATCAGTTCGAACAGTCAACCAGTCAAATAAATCCCATCGGCGACCACCACCAGCATTGGCACAAGCTCCATAATCGTTTGCATTTAAAGCACGAGAGTTATAAAAGACGCAAACATAAACGTCCAAACCATATCAGAGTTTTGATTTACGTTAGAAGTTATAACTAGTCAGGCAATCAATATATGATAATTTTTCAACCATACACATACTCGCGTAGGCATAATTAAGAATATCGTGACTATATGACCAAACAAATGCCCAAATAGCAGGGGAGTTCAATGAGAGAAGAACAAAACGACGAAGAAGAAGAAAAAAACCGGCCGAAACACTGTGCAAATTAAATTTGTATGGTGTTCAGATGCACAACAAATTAACTGACCATGGATTATAAGGAGGGTATAAGGATTGTACAGACTTTCCGACCTTACTTGATGTGAAATGCGGCTACTTTCTCCGGTATGAAATTTATAGAACCAAACAACAGCAAATCTTGAAGGCTGACTTGTGATGGTCCTTGACGCGGCTTCTCTGAGACTAAGGCTCGCGGCGAGGAGCCGCGGCCCCAGCCTGCTTCCGTCCCTACTCACTGCCCCATCTTGTCTCCTCTGAGACTGAGGCTCGCGGCGAGGAGCCGCAGCCCCAGCCTGCTTCCGTCCCTGCTCACTGCCGAACTCTGTTCCTCTGAAACTTACTTGGACTGTTTGGAGGCCTGGGCGCACTATCGGCAATTTGAAGATCGGTCCCGTCCTTGCTGCTCTGCTGTTCGATCTGCCCCCTTCACCCCTCTTGCAGGCCCTTTTATCAACTTTTTGCTTGAAAAATCAGGTCAGTTGCCAGATTGGCGCCTTGCTGCCGTGATTTTTTCTCCACTCGGTTTTAATTTTCGATTCCCTTTTGCTGTCCTGTCATTGGTCCTTCTCACCCGGCTGCAACGGCCTGTGGATGCCTGCGGCGGCCGGAACTGCTGTCTACAGCGGCCCAGAGGCGGAGCTTGCTGCCGTGATCTGGGTCAGGATCCTGCGCAGAGGCTTCTGCCGAGCGCCGTACGTGACCCGGGCCGCTGGCCGGCGCTCACGCTTAATGGCGCCGCGCAGCTGCTGTTATGGTGTCCTTTAATGGGCCTGGTGCCTTAATAGCGACACCCTGGCGGTACACAGGTCGGAACGAGGGTATTTGTTGCCTGCGTGGGGGGCTTCAGCCGGCGTCTCCACTGTTGAAGTGTTTGGTGTGCACACGGCCGCCGTTCCTTCCATGTTCAATTTTAAAATTACACATAGCTTTTGCTTTTAGAATGTTTCTATTCTTCTGCTTATCTCTATACTTTCTTCTTTTTCCCTCTGTTTCTTTTGGACAATTTAAAATGTATCTCGCTACAATACTACGACGTAATAATTGGAATGCAATGACTGAAAGGACTACCTGATTGATTATTGAAGAATACCATTTTATCAGCAAGATGCATTATCAAGAAACCAAAATTATCTGGTTATATAAAGATGCCGTAGTCCTCTTATCAAACTTATATAAAGATATTTGCACCAGACACCAGACACATGGCAGTAACAAAGCAAAGGGCGTGGCCATAGGTAGCAAGCAAACAAGAAAGTGGAAGAAATATGCACTACTTGAAGCAATTATATTATGAACAAAATTAAGTAAGAAAGGTCATTAAGAAGTTTGAAGAAGTTCTATACACTAGAAATGCAAAATTGTCGACGGCAAGAATCGGCCAATCAGAAGACGGGGGTGTGCCACACCCAGAGCAAGACACCGCCGGGTCGGAGTATAAAAAGAGGCAACGTCGCACAGGGAGGAGCGAACAGCAGCGGACACACGAGCCGGGGCAGTCGACTTCGGGACCCCAGCACGCGCGCTGCCCGCGGCGCGGCGGCGGCAGCCGTCCGCCGTGGCAGAGCGGACAGCGGAGACAAGACGGCGGACAGCGGAGACAAGAAAGCGGACAGGAGCGGACAGCAGCGGGGAGCAGCGGACAGCAGCGGAGGCAGTCGACTTCGGGACCTCAGCACGCGCGCTGCCCGCGGCGTGGCGGCGGCAGCCGTCCGCCGTGGCAGGGCTGACAGCAGACAGCAGAGGTGACAGCCGCAGAGAGAGGAAGACGGCAAGAACTGAGCCGGCGGCGGCAGATCACAGTAAGTCACGAAGCTGCTCATCCTCTCCGATCCTACCCGAAATTCTGCCCAGGTCCGGTGACTACAAAATTTAAACAATAAGTGGGATATTTTACGTAATTTGGGTCATCTGTCCAGGCTCGCTACTTTTGACCTAGGAAGGCAGGAAAAATGTATGTGTAACCGATGCTGTACTAGAGGTGTGATGTCAGGCGACCGTAGTACTTTGGAATCCAGCACGCTGCGTTGCAGGAGGTCATGGCGTAAGCCCTAGCGCATTGGCGCATGTAAATACGAGCGGTTTTAGTTAGTATTCTAAACTAGAGATTGAGCGAGTCAATTATTCGGTTCTGTGCTGGTTTTGGTGATATTAGGTGGAGATTCACAGGAATCATTGGTTGAACATGTAAATTGATTGGGACGTACCAAAAACGATTATTTACTGCGTTACCGTTTGTTTAGTTGCTGAGTTAAAATAAACATTGTAAATTTGTGTAACATTTTACGTGGGAAAGGAGACATGATGGAGTCGAGAGGGTCGTTGAAGGAAGGAAATGTACACAGCGATGCGGTTCTCCGACAGCATGAGGTAAGGCAGGAATTAAGCCAGTATAGCCGCAGATAAGTAGGATATGTTTCGATTGTTGTTTGAATGGTTCGATTAATTCGTTCTCGTCTTGCTCGCAATACTTAGCCAGAAGCCAGAGTTTAATGATTAAGTACGTTTCCGCTTCAGTAAATTTAACGTTTTGTACCAGAGTTGTGGACGATTTCGAATCACGGAATGGTAACTTTCGCTGAACGGTTAAAACGCCAGGTAACCCAACTACCAGACAAAGTATTAGTGAGGTTGGGTAGAGACTCGTCATTCTAGCTTGGCAGGTAGTACACCTTCAGCCAGCAGCTCGCGATTTACGACATTACAGCCGACGCCTTCCCTTTGTTAACGTCATGGTACAACTGTAATGTTAGATGTCCTGTGTATTGACAGTCCAAGTGGCAACTTAAGCCTTATTATTAGCCAACTATAAACAGCGTTAAATTATTTGAATCTATTCTGACGATGGTGCACTGCCGATTATATTGAAGTTTAAAAGTGATATTTAGGAGATTACTAGCTGATGCTTATCGAAATGGGTCATTTGTGATATATGCACGTTATCTCTGGTTGCGATTCTTTTTGGACAACGTTTCCCATGTAGGAAATTACCTAAGGGTCATATAATTTACGTCCCCGATAGAGAACTGGTAAAGCGGTTATTACTCAGTCATAGTTGGAGAAACGTCGCTGATATTGATTTCGTAATAGGATAGCTAGGACATGGACAGTGCTGGGAGGTTTGATCCCTGCAACAATGGGTCAGGACAGTGCTGGGAGGTTTGATCCCTGCAACAGTGGGACAGGACAGGTCAGGGAGGTGTGATCCCCGCAACAATGGGTCAGGACAGGCCAGGGAGGTGTGATCCCTGCAACAATGGGTCAGGACAGGCCAGGGAGGTGTGATCCCTGCAACAATGGGTCAGGACAGTGCTGGGAGGTTTGATCCCTGCAACAATGGGTCAGGACAGTGCTGGGAGGTTTGATCCCTGCAACAGTGGGACAGGACAGGCCAGGAGGTGTGATCCCTGCAACAATGGGTCAGGACAGGCCAGGGAGGTGTGATCCCTGCAACAATGGGTCAGGACAGTGCTGGGAGGTTTGATCCCTGCAACAATGAGTCAGGACAGTGCTGGGAGGTTTGATCCCTGCAACAATGGGTCAGGACAGTGCTGGGAGGTTTGATCCCTGCAACAATGGGTCAGGACAGTGCTGGGAGGTTTGATCCCTGAAACAATGGGTCAGGACAGGGCTGGGAGGTTTGATCCCTGCAACAGTGGGACAGGACAGGACAGGGAGGTGTGATCCCTGCAACAGTGGGACAGGACAGGGAGGTGTGATCCCTGCAACAGTAGGATAGGACAGGACAGGGATGTGTGATTCCTGCAACAGTGGGACAGGACAGGGAGGTGTGATCCCTGCAACAGTGGGTCAGGACAGGACAGGACAGGGAGGTGTGATTCCTGCAACTGTGGGACAGGACAGGGAGGTGTGATCCCTGCAACAGTGGGTCAGGACAGGACAGGACAGAGATTAAATAGTATCGGAGCTTGGAGGAGAGGCATGACGGCTTGTGTGCCCGATCCTTGTATCGAAAATCTATCAGCGTGGCGAAACATGTGAATGAAAGTGTTCGTGGAAAATTATGCCCAGACCGAGTGATATCGGCTGGCCGCATATCACAGGGAGGTTACAATTAGTAAGTCCGAGACTGCGGGTGTCAAATGCCAGAGGATGATAGGTTGGCGCAGAAAAAGGAGGGCGAAGGAGGAAGGATAAGAGGGAGGAGGAGGCCGGACGTGCCTCAGAAGTCACTCTAGGTTAAACGGGAAGATCTCTAGAGATTCCGGGGCGCCCGCAGTCGGTATATAGGCAAGGACATCCGCGTAGCTCGCCGTCGATGCCGGTCGATGTTAACTTAGAAAGTTGGTCCGGCGGAGCCAGGTCGTGGCCCGGATGGAGGTCAGAGGTCCGGCGGAGCCCAAGGTAGGCCCGGAAAGAGGACCCAGGTCCGGCGGAGCCCAGGTCGGAGGCCCGGACAGTAGGTATAGGAGCCTCTCCCGGACAGAGAGGATAAGACGGGCAGTAAAGCGTAGTCGGTGTTTCATATAAGTCCTATGGATAAACTAGCTCCCTTCTAAAGTAGGAACCGGACGGATTACATTGAATACATATATTCTGGGCGGCCCACGCAGCAATGCTGTCGTTCAGCGGAGTGCTACTAGGATTTCGTATTGATGACATTTATCCTATCTGGGAGTCACTCATCCAGCTGGCATCCGACACTACTGGGAGGGAATTTTGGGGGTGCACAAATCACTATGGGGCGTATGAACGCGGAATGTCTGTAGCTGAGAGAGTGGCAGTGAGGATGACGAAGGATAATTCTTAGGTTAAGACCCAGTAGGAGTGGTGCAAACTCGGTCAGGACAGCCGGACGGATCATTACTCGAAGGTAAGTAAAACGTAGCAACGCTGGCATACGACAAGTGGGCGATTAGGTTTTGGAGTTAAGCAGGTGTTAAATGGGGAGGGATAACTGGACGGATGACCTAACTTACGAATCGACTGAAGATTTTAAAGAAAGATCTGAATCACGAAGGTTAGCAATGGTCACCAGGGCGTCACACCCGACGCCAATCCTACACCTTCCCGTTGTATCGTCCTCACCCTCATGGGTGAGACCCTGCCTCCCGTCCTCGAGCAGTGAAATGGCATGTCGGTAAACCAGCCTATACGATAGACCAGGATGATCAGTCTCTCAAAATTTAAAAGCATCTACCACCATCAGATGTTTTGTACGCGGAAGAGGATCTTGCTACGCTACGCTATACCTGCATCAAGACATCTGTCTCTACATCTACGCTATGCTACACCTACATCTCTACATCAGTTTCTACATCTCCCATCACTTCTAGCAGACCTACGAGCTGGACAGGTCACTGCAGGTCACTGCAAGTCACTGCAGGTCGCTGCATGCCACTGCAGGTCACTGCATGTCACTGCAGGTCACTGCAGGTCATGACAGGTCACTGCAGGTCACTGCAGAACACTGCAGGTCACTGCAGGTCACGGCAGGTCACCGAAGGTCGAGCTGACGAAGAGGACAAGAGGGATCAGCAGTTCCCAGTACAGCCAGAGGGAGCAGCAGCTTCCCATGACAGCTGGTGGAGTGGATGCACTCTTCGTCTCCCATTTCTCTTCTTTCTCTTTAAACCCCCGCTCTCCTTCTACCTTCTTCTCCATTCCCCTCTCCCTACAATGTATCCCCCCACTGCTATCCCACTCTACAACGTACCCCTTCCTCCACACGCCAGAGTGGAGCGGAACCCGGCCCAGCTCCTTGTTCCCTATCATACCCTCCCACTCTCTCTACCCCTATGACCCCTCTGTCATTCCCCAACGCTACTTCGACACCCCACCATTATACTGCAGCAGCTGTCGACACCCCACCATTATACTGCAGCAGCTGTCGACACCCCACCATTATACTGCAGCAGCTGTCGACACCCCACCATTATACTGCAGCAGCTGTCGACACTCCACCATTATACTGCAGCAGCTGTCGACACCCCACCATTATACTGCAGCAGCTGTCGACACCCCACCATTATACTGCAGCAGCTGTCGACACCCACCATTATACTGCAGCAGCTGTCGACACCCCACCATTATACTGCAGCAGCTGTCGACACCCCACCATTATACTGCAGCAGCTGTCGCACACCATCATTATACTGCAGCAGCTGTCGACACTCCACCATTATACTGCAGCAGCTGTCGACACCCCACCATTATACTGCAGCAGCTGTCGACACCCCACCATTATACTGCAGCAGCTGTCGACACCCCACCATTATACTGCAGCAGCTGTCGACACCCCACCATTATACTGCAGCAGCTGTCGACACCCCGCCATTATACTGCAGCAGCTGTCGACACCCCACCATTATACTGCAGCAGCTGTCGACACTCCACCATTATACTGCAGCAGCTGTCGACACCTCACCATTATACTGCAGCAGCTGTCGACACCCACCATTATACTGCAGCAGCTGTCGACACCCCACCATTATACTGCAGCAGCTGTCGACACCCCACCATTATACTGCAGCAGCTGTCGACACCCCACCATTATACTGCAGCAGCTGTCGACACCCCACCATTATACTGCAGCAGCTGTCGACACCCCACCATTATACTGCAGCAGCTGTCGACACCCCACCATTATACTGCAGCAGCTGTAGACACCCCACCATTATACTGCAGCAGCTGTCGACACCCCACCATTATACTGCAGCAGCTGTCGACACCCCACCATTATACTGCAGCAGCTGTCGACACCCCACCATTATACTGCAGCAGCTGTCGACACCCCACTATTATACTGCAGCAGCTGTCGACACCCCACCATTATACTGCAGCAGCTGTCGACACTCCACCATTATACTGCAGCAGCTGTCGACACCCCACCATTATACTGCAGCAGCTGTCGACACCCCACCATTATACTGCAGCAGCTGTCGACACCCACCATTATACTGCAGCAGCTGTCGACACCCCACCATTATACTGCAGCAGCTGTCGCACACCATCATTATACTCGTCAGAATGTTCCAATTTGGGAATCTCTGAGGTACCTGCCGTTTTCTTAAGGACCAGAACCTACTGCACGTTTCCTCATGTTAGTTCTGAGAAGAAAAAAAAACTGATATCAGGGTGCAGGATATGCATAACTAGAGCGACAATATGGCATGCGTCAGACAAAAATGTGCGCTTATATTTCGAGCTCACCTGTAAAATTGGGCATCCGGTTTACATATCGTTTTAAATTAGTGGTTCTCCGCGTCAAGGGTAGGTGCCCAGAATGACTCCCCTTTGATGCCCAGAATGACTCCCCTGTGATGACCAGAATGACTCCCCTGTGATGACCAGAATGACTCCCCTGTGATGCCCAGAATGACTCCCATGTGATGAGCAGAATGACTCCCCTGTGATGACCAGAATGACTCCCCTGTGATGACCAGAATGACTCGTCGTTACCCAATCCCCCATTCCCAGGGCCTCCTCTAACACGTAAACTAGGGGGCTGCAGACCCCCCCCCCCCCCCCCCCCCCTCCAGTGAAGCCGCCGCCCCTCCCCCAGTCGAGGCGAAATCGCGTCACTGGGGGGGGGGGGGGGGCACGGGTAGTTGTCATCGTGTCTATATAAAAATGTCAAACGAATCTGCGATATAAATAAACGTGAAAGCCTTCATATCACACAAATTAAAGAAAAAGAGAGGTAAAATAAGTGAATATAAACTCAATAGCTAATTTAGTAGCAACCGCTTCCGTCTTGCCGCAGAAAACACGACTCTGATTAGTATATGTGTGACTTTCAAAGATGGAATCAATTCGGCAAAACTAGCAGTGATTGCGTCATAGAAAATGTGTATGCTTCTATTGAAAAATAGGCTTATTTGACGCGTTGGTTTCCGCCACTGTGTATTTTCGTTAATTCTTCAGCATCGCGCAGTGATCATGAGACTGGTTAATGTTATCGAAAGCTTTGCTAATACCTATAATATAAAACATCGTTTGAGTTGTTATTGTCATTATACACTATCTGTCATGGATCAGTTACAATAACTATATATGTATATGTGTGTGCGTCTGGTCGTATGGCCTATAACAGCTGGGTGTAGCTTCTCCAGAAAAGTTGGGGGCAGGGACGTAGCCAAGGGGGGGGGGGGGGCACAAGGGCCACAGCCCTTGAGCAAAAAAATGTACACTAGATAGAATGAGATTCTCTGACGACCCGACCTTAACCCCCTCCCCCCGGTCAACAACATATATCTGAGGAGAGAAATTTGTTTCTACCACTGACGTGCCCCCCCCCCCCCCATGATAAAAAAAACTGGCTATACGTGCCTGGTTGGGGGAGAAGGTGAGCTGGGAAAAATCGCTTAAAGTACCCTGAAAATCTACACAAATACAGATTTGTCCTCGGATTTGACCCACTTCCTCGTCCAAGTTCGGTGGGGAGGGGGGAGAAGCCACCTTAACTGAATAGGATCCTACATTCCTGGCCTATAACTTGCACAGAACAGTTACAATGTGCATCTCGCCAACAATTATCACCTGTTTGAACTCCCCCCACGCAGTGGCCGTTTTTTGCCTCGACTGGGGGGGGGGCAGGAGCCGTGACTGCGGGGGTTTTGTCCCCGCAACATGTTGGACCGCAGCGCGGACCGCAGTTCTCGGCTTCAAGCTATGCGGTACAGCATGACTTTAGGCGCTTACTACTAGTGCCATCTAGGGACACGAATAGCGCGGACCGCAGTTATCAGCTTCAAGCTATGCGGTACAGCATAACTGCAGGCGCTTACTACTAGTGACATCTAGGGACAGGAATATAAGTAGATCTCTTGGGTCGTCCAAAGCAGTAACGTCGTCACAGCATTTTGAGTGTGGGTGGGTGGGTGGGTGGGGGCAGCAAGTTTTTTTTTTGGGGGGGGGGGGCAGTCAGGTGTTTGCCCCACTCGTATAGGGCTAATGTTAAAATGCTGTTAATCTGAGGGGGTACGAGCCTGCCCCCTCCCCCCGCGGTGGCGACGCCCCTCGTCCAATGCAGCGACGCCCCTCGTCCAATGCAGCGACGCCCCTCGTCCTGTTCCCAGCGTATAACAACGCGCAAACCGTATTACAAAACTGATCATCATATAGAATTGATTGGTGTGTGTGCTCTTAAATATAATGTGATGACAGTGAAACAGAAACTGGGATAGATACCGTATCCGATGGAAGTGTTGATACGATCCGATTCCTACTTGATAGTACGTGCCCATCATCCAGTAAAATTATCCGACACATGTGGTCCCCAATGACTCATGACGGTGACGAATGACTCATGACACATGACTCACATTTGTGATGCTTCTGATGCATAGGCGTACCCAAGTGGGAAGGGAGGGGGGCAAACAGGGCAATTGACTCTCCCCCTGAAGGTCTGTACGTGTCACTTTGGTCGAAAAATGCATGATTTTTTTTAATATGCCCCTCTTTAAAATATAGTGGGTCAAATCCGGTGACTTTTTGGTGAGGGTACGTTATGCCACCCTGGTCCAAAATTACCCCCTCCTGGAGTACATTCTGGGTACGCCACTGTTCTGATGTAGTTCTCTGTAGCTCGCGATATATATAGTGCCTCATGGGAGCGTCTGTGCATATCATTTATAACTGCAAAGGCGGTCGCATTGGGGGGGATGGCATCCGGGCCATGTCCCCCCCCCCCCCCCAAGGCTGATGAGGGTGGGACAACGTATCTTTTGCCCTGTAAGAATTATTAGGCCAAAGAAATCCTTTCCTAGCTTCTCATAACCTTCGCTGAGAGTCTCCGTCTTAACCAGACTTATTCATCACCCTATATGTCAAATTTGAAACAGAGCTTGCGAGATGGCCCACAAGATGGCAGGAGAGTCTCGTTGACGGACCGCGGAACCTGGCGTGGAGCTACGCAGCCGCGTAGTTCGTCATGCGAGTTATTAAGTTACCTTGATGCGAGCAGACCGATGCCTAAGGCAAGGTCAGAGGTCGGGTGAAGCTAGAGGTCAGCGCCGAGTTTTTGGGGGACTCGATAGTGAACAACCGTGGTGGACGGAGGCTAGCAAGCTGACCGATAAACCTGAACGTATAAAACAAAGGACAAGATTACTTCAAGCAGCAATAGCTACACTAACAGTTTTGCTGTCTGTAAAACCAATATGTTTTACAAGGAATAGTTAACAATCAATACCGAGTAAATAAGCCAACAGTTATTTCAAGAGTTTGCTCTGCCGGGTCTCTGACAAGGTCAGCGAGTTTCTGTTTTCAAATTGGCATTTCAATTTCCTTATGTCATAATCCTCACAAGAAGATTGTAAAACATATTGCCCTCTGCCCCATGCGTCAACTATTCCTTAAGTGGTCTTGTCTAAAAGCCCTACCATACTCTACCATACCTTATAAACCTTGACTGCAGGGTTGGGCCTACTGTCACTCGTCTCGGAGTACCGGAGCCTGCTGCAGAGGTTGAAGGAGTCCAGGAAACCAGTCATTGTGACTGGCATCCTCCCTCGCTGTGGAGCCAGTGAGGAGTGGTACTCAAGAGCTCTGTCTGTGAACAGCTCAGTTCAGAACTTATGTTCAGCTATGGGGCTTAGTTATGTAGACTTATGGGATCAGTTCTATGAGTGGCATAGGTACTATATGAAGGATGGGCTTCACTTATCGGATGAGGGGGCAAGGGCTTTGGGAGATGCCTACAGAAGTGTCATTCAGGGAAACTAGGTAGGAGGGGGGGTTCAGGGACGCTAGTACTAGGGCATCAAGAAGTAAGCATTGGTAGAAGTTCATGTCAGAATAGGACAGTAGATCATAATTCCCTCAGAATTAGTAGAGTCAGCTCAAAGTATAAGATCACATGTGTGTTGCTGAATGCCCAAAGTATTAGGTCTAAATTTGATGAGTTTGAGTGTTATGTTGCCCTTGAAAAGCCTGATATCATTTGTGTAACCGAGACATGGGTTAGTGAGGGGTATAATAGGGATAGGCTACAGGATTTTGAGTTACAAGGGTATAACATGTTCTCATACTGCAGAGAATCACGGCAGGGAGGCGGAGTGTTTGTATATGTAAATAGCTTGTACTGCACTACTAGAGTTGATGATTCTAGTAAAGTAAAAGAAGTAGAATCAATCTGGCTTGACATTAAAATTGGTACAGGAAACAGAGGAAGGTTGAGGATAGGTGCATTTTACAGACCAGGGAATCTTCCAAGGAACTCCCAAGCTGAAACAGACCAAGATATTTGTGAGGAAATACGTAGGAACTTTCGGGCTCAGTGTCTTATTATGGGAGATTTTAACTTAAGAGGATACGAAAGTATAGCAGAGGAAACAAATGAGTGTAGGTTGTATAGGCAAATCTTTGAAGAGGAGCTTTTCATGCATCAGTTTGTAACAGAGCCAACCAGACATTGCTCCATTCTAGACCTTGTATTCTCAGACAACAGTGATCTAGTTAGTGACATAAGTATTTGTGCAGGTCTAGGAACCAGTGATCACAATATGGTTAAATTCAATATCTCATCAGAAATGAGGCCCAAAGATAACCTTATTATGGTTCCAAACTTCAGCCGGGCTGATTTTGATGGTATTAGAAATGACCTCGCACAGGTAAAATGGAACGTTGAGTTGGCAGGTTTAGATGCATGTGAGGCCTGGAATGTTTTCAAAGCTAGATTAAGCCAAATTCAAAATCGGCATATACCCCTCAGGCACAAACGTAACAGAACCAAGGGCAATCCAGTTTGGCTTACCCCAGAAGTAAGGAGTGCTATACAAGCTAAAAGAAGTGCATTTGGCATTTTGAAGGGATCTTCACTAGATATAAATCAGAAGGCCTACCAGAATGCAAGAAATTCAGTTAAGAAAAAGGTCAGAGCAGCTAAAAGGGCAAAGGAACTTGATTTAGCTAGACATTGTAATGCAGATAGTAAGAAGTTCTTCAGTTTTTATAAGTTAAGTACAGTTTCCAAAAATATAGGTCCATTTAAGGTAGATGATGTGTTAGTTAGCAAGGACAGTGAAATGGTTGAAGTGCTTAATGATCAGTTTCAATCTGTCTTTACTATCGAGGACCAGAGTAGTATTGCAGCACTTCAGCCTGAGCTAGAGACAGAGGAGACTATAGGAGAGCTAGGTGGCATAAGTAGTGAACTTGTTCTAGAATATCTAAAGAAAGTAAGGCCTAACAAGGCAGAAGGACCTGATGAAATCCATGCTAGACTTTTAAGAGAATCTGAAAGGGAGTTGTCGGTTCCATTAGCCATAATATTTTCTAAATCACTTGCAGATAGTAAAATTCCACTTGATTGGAAAAGAGCAAATGTTGTTCCTATTCATAAAAAGGGAGATAGAAGTAAAGAGGAAAACTATAGACCAGTTAGTCTGACCTCATTAGTCTGCAAGGTGCTTGAATCAATCATCAAAGATAAGATTGTTGAATTCTTGGAGCAAAATGAACTCATCAAAGATACACAGCATGGCTTTAGGAAGGGCCGTTCTTGTTTAACTAATCTTCTGGAGTTTTTGGATGTTGCAACAGATAGCGTTGATCAGGGTAAACAGCTAGATGTAGCTTTTCTTGATTTCAGTAAAGCATTTGACAAAGTCCCCCATACAAGACTGGGGTTGCAACTTAAAATTCATGGGATCAGGGGCAAGATTCTGGATTGGATAGAAACGTGGCTTTCAGGACGCCAGCAAAGGGTTATATTGAATGGGTGCCAATCACAATGGAAGGAGGTTCTCAGTGGGGTTCCACAGGGCTCAGTCCTGGGCCCATTGCTTTTTATAATATTTGTGAATGCAATTGAGAACAGTATAGACAGCAAAGTCTTGAAATTTGCAGACGATCTAAAAGTTGTCAGGATTATTAGAGGAAAACATGATCAGGATGTTTTTCAATCAGATCTGGACAAGCTAGTTGAGTGGTCTGAAGCATGGCAGATGAAATTCAATTTGAGTAAATGTAAGATTATGCACGCTGGACGGGTTAGCAGTAAACATAGGTATGAAATGGGTGGGCAGAAAATGGAGCAGATTGAAAAGGAAAGAGATTTAGGTGTCGTGGTAAACAATAGACTATCAGCGTCAGACCAGGTTGTAGAAGCTAGGAAAAAGGCACTTAGAATGCTAGGGGCCATTAACAGAAATGTTTCCTACAAGAGTGAAAAGGTAATAACAAAACTGTATTGTGCATACGTTAGACCACATTTGGAGTATTGTGTACAAGCCTGGTCTCCAACATATGAGAAAGATTGCTGGTTGTTAGAAAGAGTTCAAAAAAGGGCAACAAAAATGATTAATTGTCTTGGTAGTTTACCTTATGAAGATAGATTAAGGAAATTGGGTATGTTTTCACTTAGATATAGAAGGCTAAGAGGAGATCTAATTGAAGTCTTCAAATTTGTAAATAGTCAGCATTCTGGATATTTAAAGGGTATGTTTGAGTTCAATAGGGAAAATCGAGGTAGAGGTCATCAGCATAAACTCATTATGAAACAAAGTAGGACTAGGCTACGACAGTCATTTTTCAGTAGAAGGGTTGTAGGACATTGGAATATGCTACCAGGGGATGTCGCTGATGCAGTGACACTTGCTTCCTTCAAAATTAGATTAGATAAATACTTTACAGAGAAGGGATTAGTTCATAAATACTCGTGGGATTAGCCTTCTTTTATGGAGGTAGAGTAAGGTGATTTGAAGGGGCGAGACTGGTGGAGGGGGGGGGGGGTGCAACCTCGGATGGGCCCCAGAGGCTCTTTGTTGCACTTTTCTTTTATGTCTTTATGTCTTTTATGTCTCTACTTGTGGCCAACAGATATTGCAGATCCAATTGCTTATATACACAAAGGGAAGAATCCTTACTCACTTGGTGATTGTTTTTCCACACACATCTCCACATTGGTTTCACAGATTGGGATTGGTATTTCCATACATTGTGATTGGTTTTCCATACATTGTGATTGGTTTTCCATACATTGTGGTTGGGTTTCCAGTTCCACATTTCTGATTGTTTCCTTCAAGAATTTAGAACATTTATCGCTTGTAGCCAGTCGTGGTTCTGCAACTTTAGCAAGATTTAGGCTTTGCTACTCTGGCAGATCAATATATTTCAGACTCAATTCACACTTGGTTCGTACTTTGTCTTATAGTGTATTGTCATTGTTCCTTGCAACATTGATGCACATTGTTTGTGAAACCACTGACACTGTTGTTTAGATAGTTTTCTGCTGTTTTTGGTTTTTCGACTGCCACAATTTTGCATTTCTCACTGTCACACCTGACAATTTCGTGTTATCTTGGACATTCTTTGTTCGAGTTTTGTTTGCTTGGGATTTATCTTTTCGATTTGCACACTTGAAGCATCAACATGACTGATGGCAAGCCAGATCTGAAAGGTTTGCGTGCTAAACGAGGCCATATCAAACGAGTAGTCACACTCACACTGAAGACTCTTCAAAAGGAAGGAATCAAACCTGAAGTTGTGAATGAGTATGTGTCCAGCATTCAACAGAAGCTGAAGGAAGTTGAAGAATATGATCTTCTGATTGTAACTGAGTTGACCGACCATGAAGATGAAGAGGACACATATGACGCAGAAACAGAAGAACAAGTGCAGTATCAATTAGAGATGAAGACTGCATTGGAAGAAATCAAGCAAAAGGCAAGTCCTTCCGCACAGTGTGCTGCACCCTCAGGGGCCACAGCAAGGTTGAGGGAGATCAAGCTGCCAACTTTCAGTGGAACACAAGCTGACACTATGGAGTTCAACGACTTCTTCACCTTGTTTGAGGACTTAGTTGGGAAGAGCAGCAGCATCAGCGGAGCCAGCAAGCTACTCTATCTGAAGACCTACCTGCGTGGTAGTGCGTTGGATGTAATCAAGCACCTCTCAAATGACAGCCACAATTATGAGCTGGCGGTGCAGTTCTTGAAAAGAGAATACCTGGACAAAAACACAGTGGTGGAAAATCACATCAGGAAGATCTATGAACTCACTGCCCCACCACCTCGGGACTTAGCTGCACTTCGTGCCTTCATGAACTCAGTACGCACATCTGTTTACGAACTGAGGTCCTTCGGATATGATGCGCTGGATGGTGACTCGTTGGGTAGCCGCATCATCAGCTGTATCCTTTGGGAGAAGCTCCACACCAGCTTCAAGAGCAGATTAGGCATTCTCATAGGCTCAGATATCCCCACAACAGCACAGCTGCTCAACAACTACAGCGACATCATTCGAACACTCGAAAAACTGTCTGACAAAAAAACACACAGCACACCACACCCAGCTTCACAGGTGCACAAGACTTCCAAACCACTCGCATCTGGGAAGTCATCTGGGATGTCTTCTCACAAGCCTCAGCACGCAACAGTCAAAAGCATCAGTACATTTCAAACAGACAATCACAATGACATGCAGAGGTACAAACCATGCAAGCTGTGCCAAGGCACTCACTCCATGCTTAAGTGCACTTCTTTCCAGGATGCGAAGAAGCGATGTGCCCGACTGTCTGAGCTCAACCTGTGCACAGCATGTAGCGGTCAGCATAGCACAGAAAGCTGTCCTGGTAAGGAGAGAGGACTCTCCTACCCGTGTACCATCTGTGGAGCGAAGAC
The DNA here is from genome assembly GCA_036785665.1 of Chirona hameri. NCBI lineage: Eukaryota > Metazoa > Arthropoda > Thecostraca > Balanomorpha > Balanidae > Chirona > Chirona hameri. The sequence continues at coordinate 21,372 of JAXIVJ010012498.1, forward strand.
TCACATCTCTGCACTGTGCGTTCCAGGAAACTTCACCCAAAGCCGCCAGTCACTTCTCCCAACAACGTCTGTTGTCATTAGTTCTAGTGATGAAGCAGAGGTTGCAAGAGCGCTGATAGACCATGGAAGTCAGGCGAGTTATATCAGCAAGCAACTGGCGGAGAAGTTGAAGTTGGAAGGAAAGGGATATGAAGAGAAGTTCACAGTGAAGACTTGCATCGGAACAGAAGAGAAAGTCCACAGGGTTGTCACATGTGAGATTGCTGTAACGCCAAGGCGCATGGTCAAGGCAGAGTTTCTGATTGATCCAAACCTCGACCTCAGCTACACTCTTCCTGGTCTCTCCCACACAGTGAAACAGCTGCAAGAAGAAGGCATCGTGCTTGCTGATTGTTTTTACAGACAGCAGGAAACGGATGACATCGACAACATTCACTGCCTGCTGGGGGTCAATGTTCTGTCACATCTCACTCCTCTACAAACAGTGGGTCTGGGGCAAGGTGTTGCCTACAAGGTCGACAAGGGACTCATCATCTTTGGCGACTTGACCAACATGGCCCCAGGTCGTGCCGCCACAGGTGACAACCCGACTGTGAAGCCTGGGACACAGACACTGAGTGACTCAGCGCCGACTCCTGGAGCCACTCTCAGCACACAACTGCTTCAACAAGACCCAACAGACACTTCGAACACAAACGAGCGAGGTGACGTGATGGAGGTACAGTCAACTGATTCCGCCCAAGCGCCACAGACTGCGTCTCTGGAAAGCCACCACAGAAGTCGAACGGCTACAGACGCTGAACTCGGCAGGAAAGAAGCCCAGCCTCAACGTCAAGAAAGTCAAACAACAGACGCTCAACAGCAAGATCAACAAGCAGATTCGTGCTCACTGAATCGACCAAGGTGTCCAGATGCTGGAGAACCTTCAGGAGAAAAACTTGAAACGGTGCACATCAACAAGGCAAGCACTCAAGGAGTAACTCCAGTGCAAGCTCACACAGGATCTCAGCATCAAGTGCTGCAACCTGACTCATCTCAAACTGTCAAACTTCAAACTCTGCAAGAAAGTCAGCTCACTCAAACAGCAGACTTTCCACAAGGGACTCTAGACACAGTCTCTTCCTCAAACACAAACAAACTCAACAATACAACAAGAGCCACGGGTTCTACATCAAAAACAACAAACACACCAACAAGGTGATTAAACAAACAAACATCTTCAAGAAGAGTGGGAACAAGCGCTGCAAGTTCAAACGCAGCATCAACAAACACAAGCGAAATCAAACGAAAAGGAACAAGAATCTGCAGAAGGCCCACAAACGGTGGCACATGAAGCCTCAGGCAAACAAGCAAACACACAAACCCATGCTACACAGACACAACTTGACAGCGATTGCAAAGACTCTGAGCTTTCATTAGCTGATGAGTGTGCCCTAGAAGACTTCAAGAACGAGGTTGAACTTCGCGACGGAAGGTATTTTGTGAAGATACCTTTCTACTCCAACGTTGAAGACGTGCCGGAGAACTTCAACAACGCCACGGCCATGATGAACAGGGTGCATCAATCTCTTCAACGGAAGAACCTGGTCGACAAGTACACAGCAGTGTTCCAGCAGCAACTCAGCGATGGAATCATTGAAGAGATTGACTTGTCCGAGGCAAAACGAAGAGTGTTCATACCTCACCACCCAGTGATCAAGACTGATGAGCAGACGACCACCAAGATCCGGCCTGTGTTTAACTGTAGTTTCAAGGCTGGGGACACACCATCGCTGAATGAGGCGTGGTTCCCTGGGGTCAACCTCCTCACCAACATGACCAGTCTTCTGCATAGGTTCCGCACACACGACTTCATGATGATGGCAGATATCGAGGAGGCTTTCTTACAGATCTACTTGAAGTACGAAAGCGACAAAGATCACTTCTGCTTTCTGTGGAAAACTGAAGAGGGTGTGAAGGCATTCCGTTTCAGAACCATCCTCTTTGGACTCAACGCAAGCCCGTTCATCCTGAACCACATAGTTCAACTCCACCTGCAGCGGTGTTCAGAGACGGAAGCAACTGCTGCTCTGAAGAGGTCCCTGTACGTCGACAACTTCCTGTTCACCTCGTCTGATCTCGACAAGCTGATGATCATCTACCAGGAGAGCATCGAAGTTCTGCAAGAGGGAGGCTTCAACCTGAGAAGTTGGAAATCCAATCACCCCACAATGTTGAATGTCATGGAACGTGACAACACTCTCCATCAACATTCATCATCAAGTGAGAAGATACTTGGATATCTCTACAACGCCAAAGAAGACACCATGTCACTCGTTGAACTTCAGTTTGAAGATCACAAGAAGCTGACCAAACGACAACTGTTGAGCAACATCAGTCGAGTTTTTGACCCACTCTCACTCACTCTCCCAGTCTCCATCAGAGGCCGCATCCTGATGAAGCAAGTCTGGCAGGAGGGCACAGATTGGGACGAAGAAGTTTCCCCGGAAGTCAAGGCAAAGTGGGAAAAACTTCAACCAGACCTCATCGCTCTGTAGTCACTGTCATTCCCGAGGAAGACTGCAGATCTGGGAACAGCTGACCCAATCTCACTGCATGTGTTCTGTGATGGCAGCCGTACATGCTATGGCGTAGCCGGCTACATCAAACAAGGTGAGAAGACAACACTGGTCTACAGTCACAGCAAGCTGGCTCCAGACAAGAAGAGTATCCCTCAGACAGAACTGCTTGCCGTGCTGCAGGCTCTTGACTGCGTGTCAACAATCTCAACATCTTTGAACATCAAGCCAGAACAAGTTTTCATCTGGTGTGACGCTCAAGTTGTTTTGGAATGGCTTCACAGTGGAGCGAAGACCAAGAGTAGGTTCACAATCAACAGATTGAAGACTGCAAGTCAGAAGAAGGCCAAACTGGAAGCTCAGCTGGATTGCGAAGTCACCTTCAAGTACGTCAACACACAAGATAATGTCGCACACATGGTCACAAGAGGTCTCAGCTTCAGGGAGTTTGAGAAAAGTATGACTACCTGGGTGTCTGGTCCGAGCTGGCTCACTGACACAGCTACGTGGCCTCAGAACTCCTTGAGTTGTCTATCTGAAGCCACCAAGCAGTCGATGCAGGTCAACACTCGTCTCACAGAAGCGCAGCAGAGTGTGGAGCCGAAACAGCCAGCGTTGGACCCAGAGAAGTTGTCCAGCCTCAAGAAACTGTACGGCGTCACTTCTCGAGTGTACCACTTCATCAACAAGCTCAAGCACAGACAAGCAGACTGCCACAAACAAGCTGAAGACTACTGGATCGGCTACATGCAGAACACGTCATTTCAAGAGGAACTACACTACCTTCAACACTGCGACGATCACAAGACAAGGCAACCACCGAAGTATGTCAATGACTTGAACCTCTTCCTGGACAGTGATGGCGTCCTGAGATGTAAAGGAAGGTTGTCACGACTCAACTACTACTCATACTCAACACTCAATCCCATACTACTAGCGAAACAGCATCCACTCACCACACTTCTGATTAGGGATCAGCACGTGAAGTGTAAGCATCTAGGCATCGGCACTACCCTCACAACGCTCCGAGAACGCGGTTTCTGGATACCAGCAGGGCGTCAAGTGGTTAAGCGTGTCCTGAAGGATTGCATCACGTGTCAGAAGTTCAACAACTTCGCGTTTTCCTACCCCAAGCTCACTGATCTTCCAAAGGAACGAGTTCGTTTCTTGAAACCCTATCACGACACAGCGATCGACTACACAGGACATGTGTTTGTGAAAGGTGAAGATGGTGAAATGAAGAAAGTTTATATAGTGGTCTACACCTGTTTGGCTATTCGAGCTGTTCACTTAGACGTAGTGCCAGACCTGACAGTGAAGTCGTTCATTCAGTCGTTGTCTCGCTTCTGCAGTACATACCAAGTACCTCAGTCGATTTACACGGACAACGCTAGTTATTTTATAGCGTCTCAGAAAGTTATGGAAAATTTCTTCCTTTCACACGGTTTCAAAGACCACTTGCAGAACCTTAACATCATTCACAAGACCATACCTGCCTACGCCAGCTGGGTCGGCGGTGTTTACGAGCGACAAGTTAAAACCATCAAACAGTGCCTGTACAAGACGGTTGGTCGTGCAAAGCTTACATACTACGAACTCATCACTCATCTGGCAGCGATCCAGGACATTGTGAACAGCAAGCCGATCACCTACGTGAGTAGCGAACTAGAAGACATAGAGCCACTCACTCCAAACAAAATCCTGAAGTTGCACACGAACCCACGGCTTCGACTGGTTCACGACTGCGACCATGGTGACCCGTTGTGGACACAACATCCAAACGACGTTCACGAAGAACTCAACCAGACACTGATGAAGCAGGAGCAGTTGCTTGAGAAGTACATAACGATGTGGTACAGCCAGTACCTGCTGGGTTTGCGAGAGACATCACGCGACGTTTTCCAATCGGACGGGGTCGACAGAATATCTGTTGGAGATATTGTCCTCATCGACACAAGAGGCAGACCTAGAGTTTACTGGAAGATGGGACGTGTCGTACAACTCATCCATGGCAACGACGGACGTGACCGGCAAGTGGTGTTGAAGACGGCAAATGGAGAAGGTCGATATTCCACTCGGTTGCTGTATCCACTCGAAATACAGGCCACTCACTCTGGCACTGCAGGGGACGCTACTCCCACGCCAGCCAAACTTGATATAACTTCACACGGACAAACAGATGCATTTCTACTGCATCACCAGACGCTTCACCTCAACCTGTGCGCCCACGAAGACAAGCAGCTCTCAAACAGGGCCAACTTGTGAGGGACCTCGTACAGTCAGGCTCTCTGTAGCACAATTTTGCATTAACTTTGTCACACTTCACTCCCATACATAATATCACTTCAATAAATCAACAATTCAAACCACAATACATATGTTATGCTTGACTCTGTCAAGCATCTCGCCTGGGGAGTGTAAGAATTATTAGGCCAAAGAAATCCTTTCCTAGCCTCTCATATAACCTTCGCTGAGAGTCTCCGTCCTAACCAGACTTATTCCTCACCCTATATGTCAAATTTGAAACAGAGCTTGCGAGATGGCCCACAAGATGGCAGGAGAGTCTCGTTGACGGACCGCGGAACCTGGCGTGGAACTACGCAGCCGCGTATTTCGTCATGCGAGTTATTAAGTTACCTTGATGCGAGCAGACCGATGCCTAAGGCAAGGTCAGAGGTCGGGTGAAGCTAGAGGTCAGCGCCGAGTTTTGGGGGGACTCGATAGTGAATAACCGTGGTGGACGGAGGCTAGCAAGCTGACCGATAAACCTGAACGTATAAAACAAAGGACAAGATTACTTCAAGCAGCAATAGCTACACTAACAGTTTTTCTGTCTGTAAAACCAATATGTTTTACAAGGAATAGTTAACAATCAATACCGAGTAAATAAGTCAACAGTTATTTCAAGAGTTTGCTCTGCCGGGTCTCTGACAAGGTCAGCGAGTTTCTGTTTTCAAATTGGCATTTCAATTTCCTTATGTCATAATCCTCACAGCCCCCCCCCCCCCCTCCCAAGTCACTTGGGGCCCAGTTGGGCCCAAGGGGCCCGCCTTGGCTCCAGGTCAGAATGAGCCCTCTAGAGGTCAGAAAGGAGGCCAACTGGATGCCAGAATGGCCCTGGAGGCTAAAGCGAAACCTCACGAGGCCAAAGTGGGCCCTCTGGAGGTCGGAGAAGGTCCTCTGGAGGCAAAAATGGGCCTCCTGAAGGCCGGAGTGGGCTCTCTGGAGGTCAAAGGAACCCAATGGTATCCCGGGGGCCCCCTGAAGGCCAAAGGGCCCCTCCGAGGACCAAAGGGCCCTCTAAAGGCCATAGGGCCCTCTGAAAGCCAGATTGGGCTCTGCAGGTCAGAATGGGCCCTCTGGAGTTCAGAGTGGGCCCTCTTGAAGCCAGAGAGGTCCACTGGAGGCCAGAATTGGCCCTCTAGAGGCAGAAGTGGGCCCTCTGAAAGCCAGAGTGGGTCCTCTGGAGGTCAGGGTTGGCGCTCTGTAGGCAGAAGTGGGCCCTCTGGAAGCCAGAGTGAACCATTTGGAGGACGGATTGGGCCCTTTGGAAGCCGGGGGCGCTCTGTAGGTCAGAATTGGCTATCTGTAGGCTGAAGTGGACCCTCTGGAGGTGGAGGCCGGAGTGGGCCATCTGGAGGTCAAAGGAGGCCCTCTGGAGGCCACATTCAGGGGCCCTCTGGAAGCTGGAGTGGCCCTCTGGAGGTCACCGTCAGCATGAACCCTCTGAAAGCGAGAGTGGCCGTCGTGAAGCCAGAGGGGCCCTCTGGAGGTCAGAGTTGGCCTTATGGAGGCAGGAGTGAACCCTCTGGAGGTCAGAGTGGGCCCCCAGGAAGCCAGATGAGGTACACTAGTATCCGAGGGGCCCTCTGGATCCAGAGTGGGCCCTCCGGAGGTCAGAGTGGACCTTCTGGAAGTCACAGCGGGCCCTATGGATGCCAGATGGGCCCTATGGATGTCAGAGTGGACCCTCTAGAAGCAGGAGTGGGCCTCCTGAAGTCAGTGTGGGCTCCCTTGAGGCCACATGGGCCCTCTGGAAGCCAGAGGTGGAACTATGGAGGTCAGAATGGGCCCTATAGAGGTCAGAGCGGGACCTATGGAGGTCAGATGGGCCCAATGTAGTCCAGAGTGGGTTCTCTGAAAAATACCCTCTCAAACCAGCAAAAGGCCCTGCCGCCGCTTGACGACCCTTGCAGGCCGACCGAGGGCACTTCTAAGCCTGTAAATAAAGACATAAAGACATAAAGACATAAAAGAAAAGTGCAACAAAGAGCCTCTTGGGCCCATCCGATGTTGCACCCCCCCCCCCCCCCCCCCTCCACCAGTCTCGCCCCTTCAAATCACCTTACTCTACCTGCATAAAAGAAGGCTAATCCCACGATTATTTATGAACTAATCCCTTCTCTGTAAAGTATTTATCTAATCTATTTTTGAAGGAAGCAAGTGTCACTGCATCAGCGACATCCCCTGGTAGCATATTCCAATGTCCTACAACCCTTCTACTGAAAAATGACTGTCGTAGCCTAGTCCTACTTTGTTTCATAATGAGTTTATGCTGATGACCTCTACCTCGATTTTCCCTATTGAACTCAAACATACCCTTTAAATATCCAGAATGCTGACTATTTACAAATTTGAAGACTTCAATTAGATCTCTTCTTAGCCTTCTATATCTAAGTGAAAACATACCCAATTTCTTTAATCTATCTTCATAAGGTAAACTACCAAGACAATTAACCATTTTTGTTGCCCTTTTTTAACTCTTTCTAACAACCAGCAATCTTTCTCATATGTTGGAGACCAGGCTTGTACACAATACTCCAAATGTGGTCTAACGTATACACAATACAGTTTTGTTATTACCTTTTCACTCTTGTAGGAAACATTTCTGTTAATGGCCCCTAGCATTCTAAGTGCCTTTTTCCTAGCTTCTACAACCTGGTCTGACGCTGATAGTCTATTGTTTACCACGACACCTAAATCTCTTTCCTTTTCAATCTGCTCCATTTTCTGCCCACCCATTTCATACCTATGTTTACTGCTAACCCGTCCAGCGTGCATAATCTTACATTTACTCAAATTGAATTTCATCTGCCATGCTTCAGACCACTCAACTAGCTTGTCCAGATCTGATTGAAAAACATCCTGATCATGTTTTCCTCTAATAATCCTGACAACTTTTAGATCGTCTGCAAATTTCAAGACTTCGCTGTCTATACTGTTCTCAATTGCATTCACAAATATTATAAAAAGCAATGGGCCCAGGACTGAGCCCTGTGGAACCCCACTGAGAACCTCCTTCCATTGTGATTGGCACCCATTCAATATAACCCTTTGCTGGCGTCCTGAAAGCCACGTTTCTATCCAATCCAGAATCTTGCCCCTGATCCCATGAATTTTAAGTTGCAACCCCAGTCTTGTATGGGGGACTTTGTCAAATGCTTTACTGAAATCAAGAAAAGCTACATCTAGCTGTTTACCCTGATCAAAGCTATCTGTTGCAACATCCAAAAACTCCAGAAGATAAGTTAAACAAGAACGGCCCTTCCTAAAGCCATGCTGTGTATCCTTGATGAGTTCATTTTGCTCCAAGAATTCAACAATCTTATCTTTGATGATTGATTCAAGCACCTTGCAGACTAATGAGGTCAGACTAACCGGTCTATAGTTTTCCTCTTTACTTCTATCTCCCTTTTTATGAATAGGAACAACATTTGCTCTTTTCCAATCAAGTGGAATTTTACTATGGGCGAGTGATTTAGAAAATATTATGGCTAATGGAACTGACAACTCCCTTTCAGATTCTCTTAAAAGTCTAGCATGGATTTCATCAGGTCCTTCTGCCTTGTTAGGCCTTACTTTCTTTAGATATTCTAGAACAAGTTCACTACTTATGCCACCTAGCTCTCCTATAGTCTCCTCTGTCTCTGGCTCAGGCTGAAGTGCTGCAATACTACTCTGGTCCTCGATGGTAAAGACAGATTGAAACTGATCATTAAGCACTTCAACCATTTCACTGTCCTTGCTAACTAACACATCATCTACCTTAAATGGACCTATATTTTTGGAAACTGTACTGAACTTATAAAAACTGAAGAACTTCTTACTATCTGCATTACAATGTCTAGCTAAATCAAGTTCCTTTGCCCTTTTAGCTGCTCTGACCTTTTTCTTAACTGAATTTCTTGCATTCTGGTAGGCCTTCTGATTTATATCTAGTGAAGATCCCTTCAAAATGCCAAATGCACTTCTTTTAGCTTGTATAGCACTCCTTACTTCTGGGATAAGCCAAACTGGTTTGCCCTTGGTTCTGTTACGTTTGTGCCTGAGGGGTATATGCTGATTCTGAATTTGGCTTAATCTAGCTTTGAAAACATTCCAGGCCTCACATGCATCTAAACCTGCCAACTCAACGTTCCATTTTATCTGTGCGAGGTCATTTCTAATACCATCAAAATCAGCCCAGCTGAAGTTTGGAACCATAATAAGGTTATCTTTGGGCCTCATTTCTGATGAGATATTGAATTTAACCATATTGTGATCACTGGTTCCTAGACCTTCACAAATACTTATGTCACTAACTAGATCACTGTTGTATGAGAATACAAGGTCTAGAATGGAGCAATGTCTGGTTGGCTCTGTTACAAACTGATGCATGAAAAGCTCCTCTTCAAAGATTTGCCTATACAACCTACACTCATTTGTTTCCTCTGCTATACTTTCGTATCCTCTTAAGTTAAAATATCCCATAATAAGACACTGAGCCCGAAAGTTCCTTCGTATTTTCTCACAAATATCTTGGTCTGTTTCAGCTTGGGAGTTCCTTGGAAGATTCCCTGGTCTGTAAAATGCACCTATCCTCAACCTTCCTCTGTTTCCTGTACCAATTTTAATGTCAAGCCAGATTTATTCTACTTCTTTTACTTTACTAGAATCATCAACTCTAGTAGTGCAGTACAAGCTATTTACATATACAAACATTCCGCCCCCCTGCCGTGATTCTCTGCAGTATGAGAACATGTTATACCCTTGTAACTCGAAATCCTGTAGCCTATCCCTATTATACCCCTCACTAACCCATGTCTCGGTTACACAAATGATATCAGGCTTTTCAAGGGCAACATAACACTCAAACTCATCAAATTTAGACCTAATACTTTGGGCATTCAGCAACACATGTGATCTTATACTTTGAGCTGACTCTACTAATTCTGAGGGAATTATGATCTACTGTCCTATTCTGACATGAACTTCTACCAATGCTTTGCCCTAGTACTAGCGTCCCCGAACCCCCCCCCCCCCCCCCCCCCCCTCCTACCTAGTTTCCCTGAATGACACTTCTGTAGGCATCTCCCAAAGCCCTTGCCCCCTCATCCGATAAGTGAAGCCCATCCTTCATATAGTACCTACGCCACTCATAGAACTGATCCCATAAGTCTACATAACTAAGCCCCATAGCTGAACATAAGTTCTGAACTGAGCTGTTCACAGACAGAGCTCTCGAGTACCACTCCTCACTGGCTCCACAGCGAGGGAGGATGCCAGTCACAATGACTGGTTTCCTGGACTCCTTCAACCTCTGCAGCAGGCTCCGGTACTCCGCTACTATTCTCACACTCTGCCTAGGTCCTATGTCGTTCACCCCCACCTGTAGTATAACTGTCTCCGGGCTACTCCTACCAAGTTCTGCCTCAATGACAGGGCCCATATCAGCTACTCTTGCCCCTGGTTTGACTATACATCTGTCCCTCTTCCCACAGAATGTTCGCTTAAGGGCCTTACCCTTGAGTCCCCAACCACTAAATGCTGAACCTCTTCCCTGTCACTTTCAGCTGCTGACTCTAACGCACTGAACCTATTTAATATTGTAACCTGCGGATGTTCCCTGGGGCTGTACTGCCTGACTCTACCCTGAACTTTTGTCCATCCCTCCTGATCCCCTTCCCTCTTCCTCCTCCAGATTCTGATGCCACCCTCCATTACCCAGCACCCCTCCTCATCCTTACTGTCTGTGGCCCTGGCATTACTTTCCACAATGTTGAGTCTCCAGAAACGTGACCCTCCAACACACTTCCAAACCCCAGCCGCACTATCCACCTTTGCCTTATCCTCCTCCCTTATGCCCCTATCAGAACTACCACTGGTCCCTGATCTTGTAGGCTCCTTTTCTGACCCCTTAACCACGATCTGCGCATACGTTCCTTGGTCAGGAGCTACACCCTCCTGCAGCTCATCTCTACACCTACACTTACTTAACTGCGCCTCAAGCTCCGCTACCCTAGCCTGGAGGGCCTCTAGCTCTGCTACCTTCGCCTGCATCCTAGTCATGCTCATTTGAATACACTAGTAACTTAGGTATATAACTTAGGTACTATGCACTTTTCAATACTTTACTAACTTAACTTAACTTTTTTTGTTTTTTGTTTGTTTTTTCTTCTTCTAAACCTTAACTAGATCTAAGTAAAGCTAGTGACACAAATCAGCTATGAGTGCACCTAATACTAGACTAAATATATAATCCTTAAATAAACTGAATACTAAATACACCTTAATTATCCCTAATTTTCTAAAAATATCTACTTATCCAACCCTGCAACTAATAACACAGAAATAAGACTAAGACAATTTTGGCGCACACAAACTAGAATGAAAAGTCCTTTAAAAAGCAAGTAAGAGGTAACTGCTAACTATGAATGCTTTAAAATAATACCTAAACGATCCACAAAACTAAATATCTAATCCTTATATCTAAATATAATGTGGTTCCTCAAAAAATACACAAAACAACAGAGCTATCCAACAGCTACTTAGCTTGCTAAAGCGGGGTTCAGAAGGATAGACTCACACTCAGAATAGACTCACATACCGTCATAAGGCTCTTAGACGCCTGATAAACGACTCATCAGGCATAGTAACACTCTCAGGCTGGGCAAGGACCCTTTCAGGTCAACCAACGGTCATTTCAAAGACGTTGAGAGCTCAATAGAAGTCACTTCTGTCATGTTTTGGCTCAGGTCAATATTGAAGTCACCGGAGGTCATCAAAATTGATTTTTTTTACTTTAGGACTTAGCTCCAGAAACTCGAAATATCTTGGACACTATGATAGCTAGGAAGAAACGAAACAAAACACATTTTAACTCATGTTGACAGTTTAGGCTTCAGAGGTCACCAAATGTCATGCTGGCATTTTCTTCCAAGAAGTTTTTCGTGCACATCGTTTCACCTAGTGCAGATAGGGTAACAATGTCAACGCCATCGTATTTGTCTCGTCGAGGCACTTCGAACCGTATTCACGATGACCGGATTGGGTCAAGTAAAAAATTTGACCTCAGGTCAAGGTCATTTGTGAACCCAGTAGGTAATGTTGCATATGGGGAGATGCATATCAGCAAGACAAACACAGTAATGCGAGTTGCCCGTCTCCATATGCATTATATAAGTTATTGGCAAAAAGGTGCTAGTGACCTCAGATGTCCTCAGCTGACCTTTGTTTTATAAATTTAGTCCGAATGTTTTGTATGGATGGATTTCCGAGGTCAGGACCCACGCTAAGCAGAGCTTGTTGCGCAGGTCCTGACCTCACCACCCGATCGCGCAATTCCTGTTGGCCGGCAGAATTTAGAGACGAAAGTTTTACGTGCCCGACATACCTGGACACGGTCAGATTCGGGCTCTTCTAGTCTTGGCGAACCTTTTGCCATAAAACAAAATCACCGACGAAAAGCAATATTTTAGAGAGAGAAAAAACCTTGTACCTTGTCACTGAGCAACAGTTGCACCTGGGTCAAGAATGAGTTAAAATAGCATGATTCTGCAAGAATTGGCCTTATAAATTGGCTCTGTTAAAATTCAGAGGTATTGCATATCCTCTGAATAGGAAGCATTTTTATATTTTCCCATTTACTTGTAATGTGTAGGTCACGAAATTGACCTGCCCTTTAGTCACCGATATAAAAATATCCGAGTTAAACGAATTGTCGATACCTATGCTCTGATTAACTTCTGTGAGTTTGAAATCGTTCGATCAACCCCCGTGACTTTCGCACGACCGCAACTATTTTTAGAGGTAAGATCACTCGACGTGACCTGGTGACCTGGCCTGAGATGACCCGGGGTACAAAATGCACAATATATGGATAATTGATGCCCGAAGACCTATGCCAATTTTGGTGGCGCTGTACGCCGCCGTTTTCCCGCTATTCCCGAAAAACCTCAGGGAGTCAAAATGACCAACCACACCAGGGCGAAGATTATTCGGTGACAGCGTTTTGGCTTAGAAGAAAGCCTTGCATCGTGATCTCACGGAAATGCCGGCGGCGATAACTGAGTAACTGTTCCATCAAGGGAGCTGAAACTTGGCATAACGTGATTCAGCGCCGATCTTATACCCACATAGGCGTATGAGCATGGGGGGGGGGGGCTTAGCCCCCTCACTTTTCGTTTTTTTTCCTCTCTAAAATATTGTCTTTTCGTCGGTGATTTTGTTTTATGGCAAAAGGTTCGCCAAGACTAGAAGAGCCCGAATCTGCAAATAAATTTTGCATATTTGCATATTGCGAATACGGTTGCATATTTTGCATTATTGCATATTTGGTTTCTCAATACGAGGTCAAAGTTTCACTGCTCCCCCCCCCCCCCCCCCCACACACACACACTTTTCGTGACGTTCCCATGACAGCGGATTTTCATCGAAACCTGAAATGCAGTGTTGTTTTATTGATTTGTTTTGGAATACCCAATGCCTGAAAATACACTCTCACCCCGTCTGAAGGCCGCTTGCAGACCAGTATAACCCATAGGGTTTAAAAGCCCTATAAAGTTTAAAACCAAGCCTCAGGTGTACAAATACCCTTTCAAATCAGCGTTGAGCGTAGAGCCCCTCAAACCGACCGAGGGCCCTTTCAGACCAACCGCGGGCCCCTTGCCAAGTTGCCCCCCCCCCCCCCCAAGGCCAGGGCTGCGACCGCTCCTGTGTAACGGTGTGCATATTTGTGAAGTTAGAATGTGAATGGTGCTTCGCCGCACACTGTTACCGCAATGGGCTTTGCAACACCGATTTTAGGACGGTGCTTCGCGGTATTGATTGAGTGATTGACTGATTGGGGTATCGGGTTGTTTTTGTCGCCTTACTATATAGGTATGTGTGACGCCGAATACAAATGATGATGATGATGATGATGATGATGATGATGATGATGATGATGATGATGGTGATGATGATGGTGATGGTGATGGTGATGGTGATGTGATGGTGATGGTGATGGTGGTGGTGGTGGTGGTGGTGGTGGTGGTGGTGGTGTGTGGTGGTGGGTGGTGGGTGGTGGTGGGTGGTGGTGGTGGGTGGTGGTGTGGTGGTGGGTGGTGGGTGGTGGGTGGTGGGTGTGGTGGGGTGGTGGTGGTGGTGGGTGGTGGTGATGGGTGGTGGTGGTGGGTGGTGGTGGTGGGTGGTGGTGGTGGGTGGTGGTGGTGGTGGTGGTGGTGGTGGTGGGTGGTGGGTGGTGGTTGGTGGTGGTGGGTGGTGGTGGTGGTGGTGGTGGTGGGTGGTGGTGGTGGTGTGGTGGTGGGTGTGTGGTGGTGGTGGTGGTGGTGGTGGTGGGTGGTGGTGGTGGTGAGGTGTGGTGGGTGGTGGGTGGTGGTGGTGGGTGGTGTGGGTGGGTGGTGGTGGTGGTGGGTGGTGGTGTTGGGTGGTGGTGGTGTGGTGGTGGTGGTGGTGGTGGGTGTGTGGTGGGTGGTGGTGGTGGTGGGTGGTGGTGGTGGTGGTGGGTGGGGGTGGTGGTGGGTGGTGGTGGTGGTGGTGGGTGGTGGTGGTGGTGGTGGTGGTGGGTGGGTGTGGTGGTGGTGGTGGGTGGTGGTGGTGGGTGGTGGTGGTGGTGGTGGTGTGGTGGGTGGTGGTGGTGGGTGGTGGTGGTGGGTGGTGGTGGTGGTGGGTGGTGGTGGTGGGTGGTGGTGGTGGTTGTGGTGGTGGGTGGGTATGGTGGTGGTTGATGGTGTGGTGGGTGGTGGTGGTGGTGGTGGGTGGTGGTGGTGGATGGTGGATGGTGGATGGTGGATGGTGGATGTGGATGGTGGTGGTGGATGGTGATGGTGGATGGTGGTGTGATGGTGGATGTGGATGGTGGATGGTGGATGGTGATGATGATGGTGCGCCATAATGAAACAAGTCAGGTCCACAATTTCTCACATAGCTGCTTAATTTCCATTACCCCGACGGAGGCTTCATTACCCCAAGGGGGTAATCTATATTAACTATTTGATAAGCTTCTGTATGTCCTCTCTCCGGAACGAATTTAACACAGTAAAGCGGCGGTTCTACATTGCAGTACCACATTGCTATAAGCACCTGATGTACGTGATTGAAGGTTTCAAACGAGTTTACGGATACTACCGAGTGGTGTATAATCGTACATTTCCGACGCATTGATACGATAGTTACAGACAGTTTAGGTTGAGCATTTTGGGCGAAATTTGTTCTGTAACGAACATAGAAGGAGGTGTTAACACCCCCGCGCCGTGCCGGGGGAGGTGTTTAGACACCCCCCCCCCTCAGGTTTTTCGAGGATAGCGAAAAAACGGCAGCGCGCAGCGCCGCCTTTTTTTGACACAGCTGTTCGGGCATCAATTGCGCACATTATGTTAAAAAAATACATCGGGTCATCTCAGGTCAGGTCACCAGACCAGGTCACGTGACCCCACCTCAAAAAAAAACTTGTGGTCGTACCACAGTCACAGTTTTGAGATGATCGGTTTTATACTTACAGGATTTATATAAGGTCATATGTATCTACAATTTGTTTATCTTGAATTTTTCTATCAGCGACCTAAGGTCGGGTCAATTTCGTGACCTCCCCATTATAAGTCAATGGGGAAATATTCAATATGCTTCCTATTCCAAAGATACGCAAGATATCAGTCTAATTCCTTCTGGATCATGTTATTATAGGCCATTATTGATGACCTAGATGCCATTTTTGTTCACTGACCCCTACAGGTCAGCCGAGGTCATCCGAGGTCACCAACAGTTGTATGTCAATAACTCTCGACATAATGACGATAGAGAAGTGAAACCGACACCAATGTGTTTGTCTCGTCGAGGTACAATCTTCCCATATGCAACATGACCTACTTGGGTCACCACATGACCTTGACCTGAGGTCAAATTTTTAAGTTGACCTAACCTGGTCAACACTAATACGAGTCGAAGCGCCTTGAGGGGACAACACGATGGAATCAAAATTATTGTCCTGTCGTTATTAGGTAAAAAGCTATTCGTGAAAACTGTTTTGTAAAAAATAGCCTTTTTGACATTCGATGAGCTCTGGTGCCTAAACTATTGCCTTATTTAAAATTCTGAGGACACCTTTTCGATTGCATGTTTTCCATAGCTTTCCATTGCTGTTTTCCGTTTGTTCCTAGCTTCATAGTTCCTGTGATATCTGGGGGGTTTCTGGAGCGGAGTCCTAAAACTGGAAAATTGACCTTTGATGACCTCTGGTGACCTCAATATTGGCTTTAGGAGAAAAAAATATCTTAAGTACTTCGAATGTGCTTCTCGACAGCTTTCCAACGCGCTTTTCTGCGTCTTTCTAGCCCTTTTAGTTTTGAGTTGGAGGGGGTGTCTAAACACCCCCCCCCCCCCCGGCACGGCGAAGTTGGCGCTGAGCACCGGCACGGTGCGGGTTAAGAAATATTTTACCGTAAAAAAACTGTTTACATATACGAGTTTTACATCGCTTCACTCAGTCGAAAGCCAATCAGATCCGACCACCGGATACTACAGTGCCACAACCAATGAGAAGCACCAACCACGGAATCTCTGCGAAACGAAGGTGATCGACATACGGTACGGCATATATCAATTAACATATACGCTAAGCCGGGGTAGAGTTTTGACGGGTTTAACGGGTGTATAACGGGTGTCATAGGTGTTCCACGGGTATAATGGGTGAGTGCCGGCTATAACGGGGTTATCACGTGTTCCCCAGGGGCACAACGGGTACTACGGGTGTATGTCGGGCACCGTAGGTTTTTAACGGGTACTTCGGGTGTATGGCGGGTACAAAAACGTATTATAGGTACGAAAGGTGTCATGGGTAGTACTTGTTATCAATCCCTAATCGCCTAGCACTGGCTTGCACCACCACTTGACACCAGTAATCGCCAAGCGGAGCGGACGGTTAGCACTTGCACTAATTATCTCCTATTTCAGAATCACTACATTGAATGATCACTTGAATCAAATCCAGCGCAAAAATCGCACCACGCGCAATCACTCAGCAACAGAATAACTCATTGCCACGTGATTCCGTCATGTGAACGCGTCATTTCACGTATTAAATGTACCAGAAATAATGTACAATAATGTACCACAGACTCTACCATCGTATTATTGTTATACTTGTGCCACATCTGGTAATCATAGGTTATAATTTATATTGATATTACTCCTTACCAGCTGGCAGCTGTAATGCAACATACTGCCAAAAGTCCCTGTGACATGGGCTCCACGCAACCACTGCACCAGGCCGCCTCACACTGCTCGGTGTTCATTTCAGGCCCGCAGGCCGTCATGAGACGAGCCCGGTCCAGGCCACCTCACACTGCTCGGTGTTCATTTCAGGCCCGCAGGCCGTCATGAGACGAGCCCGGTCCAGGCCGCCTCACACTGCTCGGTGTTCATTTCACGCCCGCAGGCCGTCATGAGACGAGGCCGGTCCAGGCCACCTCACACTGCTCGGTGTTCATTTCAGGCCCGCAGGCCGTCATGAGACGAGCCCGGTTCAGGCCGCCTCACACTGCTCGGTGTTCATTTCAGGCCCGCAGGCCGTCATGAGACGAGCCCGGTCCAGGCCACCTCACACTGTTCGGTGTTCATTTCACGCCCGCAGGCCGTCATGAGACGAGGCCGGTCCAGGCCGCCTCACACTGCTCGGTGTTCATTTCACACCCGCAGGCCGTCATGAGACGAGCCCGGTCCAGGCCACCTCACACTGTTCGGTGTTCATTTCAGGCCCGCAGGCCGTCATGAGACGAGCCCGGTTCAGGCCGCCTCACACTGCTCGGTGTTCATTTCACGCCCGCAGGCCGTCATGAGACGAGGCCGGTCCAGGCCACCTCACACTGCTCGGTGTTCATTTCAGGCCCGCAGGCCGTCATGAGACGAGCCCGGTCCAGGCCACCTCACACTGTTCGGTGTTCATTTCACGCCCGCAGGCCGTCATGAGACGAGGCCGGTCCAGGCCGCCTCACACTGCTCGGTGTTCATTTCACACCCGCAGGCCGTCATGAGACGAGCCCGGTTCAGGCCGCCTCACACTGCTCGGTGTTCATTTCAGGCCCGCAGGCCGTCATGAGACGAGCCCGGTCCAGGCCGCCTCACACTGCTCGGTGTTCATTTCAGGCCCGCAGGCCGTCATGAGACGAGCCCGGTCCAGTGCCGGTCCGGTCCGGTCCGGTGCCGGTCCGGTCCAGTCCGGACGGTTCGGTCCGGACGGTTCGGTCCGGACGGTTCGGTCCGGTCCGGACTCCGGAATCAGTACGGTCTCAGTACAGGGCGTCGCACTGTGCTTCGACAAAATGGCACGGTAGCGGATACTGAAACGGTGCGGTACGGTTGCGGTTACACGGGCAAAAAAAAACATCACGGACCTTGACCTAGGTTACCAGTTACTCCATTGATATGCGTTATGTCAAATTACCTTTATATTGATCTAAGTTACCACTTACCAGTTACTCCATTGAATCGCGTTATGACCAATGACCTTGACCTTAACCTAGGTTACCAGTCACTCCATGGGAGCGCGTCATGAAAAATGACCTTGACCTTTAACGAGGTTACTAAATGCTCTGTCGGAGCGTGCTGTGACCAATGACCTAGCGCTCACCACGAAATCTTAATTCCTCAATCGCTCTCACCATGACCGATTAAGTGATCATTAAATCACGCTCGATCGCAGCGATCACACGATCATAATGTATGGCGTAATGCTAACGTCGGTTAGTCGCATGTGCCCCATGGCTATCACGCGACCAGTTTTCAGAATTGCGTGCTATTTTTTAGAATTTGCACCCCCCCTCCAAAGAAGACACCCGTGCCCCGCCCCACCACCGTTCTGGATCCGCCAATGCCGTGTGGCATTGGAATGACCGTGCAGTTACCTTGTCGACCGACCGTGTCGCGTTCGCTGCTGTAAAAAAAGGCACAGAAA